>JACXSJ010002774.1:0-36861 GCA_014851325.1 Pentalonia nigronervosa
AAATAACATAACACACCGTGGTTTAAAATATCATGTATTTATATTATAAATACATAACATAATTATTTTTTGATATTATCTACTTAAATTAATTCCCATATTAATAAAACCCTGATACTTAACAAATATTTTTATTTTTATTTAAAATATGAGTGGATATTATTTTTCAGTTAAATAAATATAATAATTCAGAACTATTAATTACGAATTTTAATATAAAATAATTATGCTCTTACCTTTTTTAAAACAACGATTGATGATGAATACAAGCACTCTGCAGATAGAAACTACTTGAACGAAGTACCGCGACGGAATGGCCGTGAGTCCAAACCCAAATCTCTGACACAGTGACTGGATTAAGGAATACCGGTGTTGTCATAAATTTACACTTCAAGGCTTCGTACCTATAATTATGTACATACACAAGACGCACATCTATCCTACAAATTAGTGCATTACATTATTTTCAGTAACATCCAATTGGATGTGATTTTTAAATTTATTTTATTTAATTTCTAAAAATATGTAAAATAGTTCAAAAATACAATTGACTATATAATCTATTAATTATAATATATCCTAAACTCTTAATTCATAAGGTACAATAGATTACAGGCATATTATGTTATAACAAATAAGACAAAATTAGTACAGAAAACTGTACAATTTATGTATTCCGAAATAATATATATATATACATATCTTTTTTTTTAAATAGCATCATTATAAAACTATTATAAACCTACTGGATTTACTCAAAATAAACTTACTACATTTTTACTACAACAGTAAAAATGTAAAATTGCATTACACCTTGTTGCCACCACACTAAAATAAAAAACCATGCTTTGTTTCTAAGCCCGATAATAACTCTAAGCTGAAGTGTTATTCTTGACCGAAAGAACACATATACACAAGTTTATGTTAAATTTGAATTAAAATGAATAATTGTTCAGTTTTATTTATATTTTTATTATTGTGGTTTGCGTCTTATTCGTTGAACACGTAATTATTAAACTCAGCTTTCGTTGTGATCCCATTTTTTTCGTACCCAAATGTGAAAAAATTATGACGTAAATTTGCTATTGTCTACCTTATTTAATTGCATAACTTGTGAATATGTAGGTTAGATCTAAGTGCGACTCTTTACAAAATGTAAATGTGAATCATTGCGCGTTATAAAATATAACAAATATCGTTTATTCAATAGTTGACCTTATCTCTGCCATAACCAGCAATACATGACATTTGACGACAAGAAAATTATACCTCTAATACATTTAATACATCTAATATATCTAATACATCCCTTCTAATACATCACCGAATAGGAAAAGTAAAAATAACAACACTTATTAGGTAGCTTTCCTATCAAATCAATGCTTCTGATTCAAACTATTCACTCAATATGACAATACAAATAGTTCTATAAATTACGGTTGGACACAAGAAACCGACAAAAGAAACTTTTCACTGCAAATCGCTTTAAAGTGCTAATGAAAACTGAATCTATCAGCATACATATAATACCTAACAGAAGCATCTAACGTTAATAATCAAATTAAGCCACTACCACCAATTTTTATAAAAGGTATAATTTATTTTTCAGACTGGTATACGCCTTAATAGAGTTAATTGCCGTTGCAGGGTCAATATTTTTTTCTGTAAATAATCATCAAACCGTCTAAAAATACAAACTTCCAATCTCGAATCTTACAGAACACTTGTAAATTTTCCAAAAGATCGGTATTCTCTACATTACACTTATCAGCTAAGAGAGAACAAAAAAATTGTTTAGTTAAACATTCAAAACAAATTTTAGTTATTTTATTGTGATTCAACAATAATAATCCTAGAAGCTTTAAATTTTTGACAAGACCATGTTGTGCACGTACGAGGATAGTCAAGAATGACCAGTTTATGGCCAATCTTTCATGAGTCACAACTCATTACAAGCATACTATTACAATAATTTACAGTTATAAGCTGTTATAGCCCTTATTTTGTGCCATTCATTTAAACCTTACTTCATAGAAAAAACCGTATTTTTGTAAACATTTAACTACTTAATTCTTAAATATTATAATGTATTGAATTTATACTTTCACAGGAAAAATAATTACATAATTATTATAAACTACAATATGATTATCGTTTTGATAAACGACACAAATATCTTACTTTGACTTTTCTAGTAATCATTAGATATAAAATACTAGGTATAATACCACTATTGTTCAGAAAAAATATTCCTAAATAGTAGATAATAGTTTTAGTATTTTAGATTTTAAATTCTGACCATAGCGAAAGAATGTATTGATTTTACAAAGATGTAGTTTTTGTGTGCACACAATAAGTAATTGAAATAATACTTTGATTTTCTTCATTGGTATCTTTTCTGGTGGGAAAGTGAATCTAGTTGGTACTTTTAGCAGATTATTTTTTGAAATTTCTAACAGTTTTTAAAAACTTTGGGAAAAACCAAAAAAAAATTGAGAAAAAATGAGAATTTTCACGCAAAATCGGTTTTTGACAAAATTGATTTTGTTTTTTCGGAATAAATTAAAACAAAAGGACTGTAAATATGATGAAATTTCTACTAAATGTCCATATATACATTTTCTATACACAATACGATTTTCAATATATTTTAACTCTTCTTGAGATATTTATATGCATAAAAAATTTTAATCAGTCAAAAACCTTAAAAATTTAATACAAAGTTCTTCATAACTTGTAAATGAAAAATTAAAAAAAATTAGAGTAATTTTTTAATAGTATTGATGTAGTTAAAAATGTATAAAATGTTCAGTTTTTATAACTAAATAATAAAATTAAATATTAAAAACAAGGTTCTTCATAAGTAGTTAATAGTTAACCAAAAAATTTAAAAAAATATATTAACATAGTTGTTTTTTATAGATATTTTAAGTTTAAATTTAGAGTTTAAACACTTAAATATCGAAAAATTGCAAATTATTTTATGGATAAAAATGTATAAAATGTTCAATTCTTATATCTAAGTATTAAACATTTTAAACAAGGCTTCTCGTAAGTAGTTAATATTGTAAGCAATAAATCTAAAAAAAATGTATTTACATGATTGATTTTTATAAACATTTTAAGTTTAAATTTAGACGAAATTAAATATTTAAATGAAAAATAACAATGTTTGTTATTTCGTTGTAATTTAAAAATATTTTTCATGGGTACTTGAAACTTTTAAAGTATATTATTATATTTTACATACTCATTGATATTTTCAAATACAATGTTTTCTCAGAAATTAATTCAACCTACTGCATTATTAATAGTAAAAGTAATTATTTCAATAGCAATAATATCATAAAATACATTTAGTTATATCGGCTGACTGTCTTCACACAAAATCGTTTTTCGTATACAATGATTTGATATCATTAAATTCAAATTTAACACATCCGTTACAGTGACGTACTTCACGCCTACTTTACAGCAGTATGGTACTCGCTTTTTGAAGTTTATTTTAATAGTCCAAAAATGTAATGGAAATTAATTTTAAATATGTTATTCTTAATAATTGTATAAAACACATTTGGAAAAAATATATATTCTATCACTACTGAATGTAGGTACTAATAATATATAATCAAAAAATTTGTATTGCCCCTCTCTTGTCAAATTTTTGAAGACGTCCTTGAATAAGTACTAATCACTATATTTTACATTTTGTGATTGCATTGAGGGCCTGTGTTGTATGTATGTGTATAGCATATGCAACATAAACACATATTTCTTTAAAATATCCACAGTACAAAATTGGTCCTATCAATTTTATATTACTTAGTCATAAAAATATAAAATTGTTTGGGAGGTATGTTAAATTCTAACAATAAAATTAAATCTATAAAATCCTATTAATTTATGATATTTTAAATAAATTATATAATATAAAGTGCAACTAACGGTAAACAAATTAAAACTTAAATTAATTAATATTATATCTAACAAGAATATTTTACTTCTAACAAATCTCACCAAAATTGTACACACATGTAAACCTTTATATGTAAATTTATTATTTTTAATATGCTATTTTAACAACTTATGAGGAATCTTGTATTAAATTTTCAAGAAATTTAAATTTGAAAAAAAAAATTTGAAATTTGACCCAACAACATTTTTTTTATTGATATTTAAAGAAAAAAAATTTGAAAAAAAACAAAAATTTCTTAGATTTACAAGTTATGAAAAACCTAGTATTAAATTTTCAAGTATTTTGACTGATTAAAAAGATTTTTATCGACAGTAAAGAAAAATAAAAAAAATCGAAAATTTTATGGTGTATAAAAAAATGCTTGTATAAACAATGGGTGAAAATTTCATATAAGTATCTAAGTTATTATTTTTAGTGTTACATCAAAATACAATATCAATTTTGTCAAAAATTGGCTGCGCGTAAAAATTCCCGTTTTTTTCTTAAATTTTTTGTTGTTTTTCCCGACGTATTTGAAAATTACAGAGAATTTTTTACTTTTAACTATCCAAAGTACCAACTAGATTCACTTTCCTGTCAGAAAAGATGCTAATGAAGAAAATCGGCGTATTTGAAAATTACAGAGAATTTTTTACTTTTAACTATCCAAAGTACCAACTAGATTCACTTTCATGTCAGAAAAGATGCTAATGAAGAAAATCGGAGCACTTTTACTGCACTAAAACTTGATGACAAACATACACAACATTTTAAAATCAATACATTCTTCGCTTCGCTCTGAATCTAAAATTTCTTTAGCATATATAAATAGCTCAAAAAGAATCGAAAAATGTTAAATATTGTATTGTATATATAAAAAATATATTTCGTAAATATTGCATGTATTTATGATTATTAATTTATTTTATTTTGTGTTACAAAATCAATTTTGCTATTGTAACTAACCGGTTTTTTACAAAATTGATTATGTGTAACTCCAAAATTAATAACCGTAGATATTTGAAATGTGTACCAATTTCTTATGCAAGCATTTTTTGTACATAATAAAAAAAAAAATTTTATGTACCTAACTAATTGTATTTATAATATACTTTAAATATCATAAAATGTTCAAAATATTTTGACTATTTTTTTTTTTAACTATTTATAAGCATAAGGCATTTTCTATTTTTATTAGTTTTAGATTCTGAGGGAACCTCTTGATTTTACAATAATGTGTTTTTTTTTCTTTTTTTTTCTTTTGCGCCTGTTTTCCACATTTTTGTACAATAAAAGTGCTTCCATTTTATTAATTTTTGAATTACAACAAAATAAGAAACTCGTTCATGAATACTCGTTGTTTACAGGTGAATATCCATTGTACAATTTCAAATACTCATAAAAAATTAGTTCGATTTTCCAGTAAACTTATTTTTTGTGTGAAAGATTGGCAAACTTATGGGGAAATATTTTACTGTTCCCAAAAAGAACGACAAACACAAAATAAACACACTACGTCGTTCTGTTCAGAATCGAATATACTGATAAATATATATTTTATACTGATTAGTAATTACTAAACATGAATATGTGGTACCTATGTCAATATTAATGTGCAATAACTGCATGTTACCAATAGTCAATACTCTGTATATAATATACTGACTACTTTATCCTAATTAAATAAATTAGTAAATAAATGTATAAACAATGGTTTTTTGACCAACCATTTAGACTTTATCTGATGGAAAGTGATATAATAACTGTATGAACTTATGTTTTGTAATATAATATACAAAAATCACAAGATTGGTACTAATTTATCAATTATTAATTATTATATTTTTGTTCAAAACATCGTACATTTAATCATATATACGTTTTTTTTTTTTGTTTTACTTATAATGGTTTAAATTTAAAAAATTTCATTTTAATAGTTTTGTCAAAAAATTTACTACATTGAAGAAAAAAAACTGTTACAATCGTGCGTTCTCCGGCTGATTTATAACGAATACGATAGGTGGTTTCATTTTGAGTAAAATACTGTAGTAATAAAAATATGATTGATAAAATCGAAAAAATAAAATAATATTCATTAACTATATTATTATTTTCGTATTGACAATTTGAGTTAATTGAGTTATTTTATTTTTAATTTTATTGAGTTAATTTGAGTTATTTTAAAATATTTTAGTGAATCAAATTATTAATGTATTTGAATGCATTCTGAACATTTTTTGCAAAATACTAGATTAATAACTTATAAGTTATAACTACATTCCAATTTAGAAAATTGTTTGAAATATACAATCTTTATTTTACAAATAATATGTTGTTTATATTGATAATATATAGGTACGATGCACAGTCTTTTTCTTTTTATATAACATTATGTGACCATGTTTAGTTTGAATAGTTTGTTTTTTTACATTCCGCAAATTGTAATAATGATTAAATAATATGATTGATTCCGTTAAGTCTTCATTTAATAGATATTATGTACAAAATCAATTCCATATAATATGTTATGCTAAATTAATTAAAAACATATATATATATCAATATTTACTTATCAAAAATATTTATAACGATACTAATACGTAAATAAAAGATTAAACCATCGTACGTAAAGTACTATAGTCATCTATAAGTTATAACGTATAAGACGCGATACATTTACATTTATAAATCTTCTTAATCATAACGAATTCATAATTTTACGTGCATTTTAAAAAGTAACTAGGTTGGAAATATAAATCAAGTTATGTTGTATAACGGTTTGTATGCTTTATGTATTGGTTAAAACATTCAAGCAAACAGGAACTTTTAATCAATAAATAGATTTGTTACTTGTAAGCTAGAAGTGAGCGCACCGCGTACTATAGTGCATTAGAAATACATGGGCGACAGTTTACGAAACGGTCAACTGCATTGACACGAAACGTTCTAAAACGAAAGTCTGTTAAATAATAATGCACCTTTCCCGCGATTACGACGAGCGGACTCCGTAGCATGGACGATGCACGTGGTATACGTCGCACAACGCGCCATCTCTTGAGCGTTGTGTACGTTTCACTTTTACCAGAACGGCCTTTTACACAGATATCATATGAATGATTAGGCAACAATCATTTGATTTTAGATCTTAAATTTAAACTTCAATGCTTTTAAACATTCGAACGAGTTAAACGCACATGAATGTAAAATAAGTAACTAAAAATAAAACGATTACCGTTTACTGAGACAACAACATCGTGTAATCATCGATATTCTTTTCTTCATATTTTAATGTACGTTCATAGTTATTGATTTATTATGGATACAGGAAATGTTTTAAAAAAAATATGTTATACGATGAAATAATAAATTAAAAATAGTGATTTAAAAAAGGTCATTTAAAGTGTAGTTAACCTTAACAGTATATTTAGGAAATAACAAATTAGTATAAGCTAATATTATATTTAAAATGTATTACAAAAATAAACATAGATACTCTTATGTAAGATAATATTTGTTTTCGAAAAATTTCTATTAACATAAATAAGCTATAATATTTAAACCATATTATTTTAAATGTTTAAAATTGTTTTTATAACAAAAAACGGTTTAGTTAACTTTTTTATTATGTATTTACATTTTTTTTCATGATTTTCTAAAGTAATCATAAATAGCGTATCATATACATGAAATTTAAACTATTTATCAATAAGTATGAATACGTTTGTATGCAGAAAATTATAAATAGTCGCTGTACTCTGACTTAATTTCGACAGTTATCATTTACCACATACCTATAATTAATTACTTGGTTATTCAATAAATGTTTATGTTTAAATCTTCACATTTTTCTTACATTAGCCCAGTAAATTGCAGTAATACATACACAATAAACCAGATACAATACAACACAATTCCGTACACAAACAGTAACAGAGAATTATGTGCTATGTATAATCTGAAAAAAAATAATATAATAAGTTAAGCACAATACAATAATAGTTATCTAATACATTAAGACTAATCAACATTGGACAAATATAAATTGGTTTAATATTAAGATATTTGTCAAAAAACTTAAATAATACTGGTTTTTAAAAATAAATAATATTTCATTATTAATGATGAATAAATCTTAAACTATAAATTTAGTTTATATACTAGATATAAAAGACAACCCAAAAATACATTAAATATTTAAAAATGTTGGGAAAAACTAAAAAAGATTTAATAATTGCTTATAATGTGTAATATATTAATATAATCGTAAAGCCTGATTCAACTTTTCAATAGCTTTGTGACTTATTATTATTATGTAGGTTCCTATTTATTAAGTTTATAGCTAAATGGTTATCACGATCAACAAAATATCTATTTTCTAATTGTACTTATTTTCTAGAGACATTTTTCTTAATTGTATAACTTACTTTTCCCATTTTTTTCTGGCCGCAGGTAATGTGTGTATATCATCTTTTACGAGGTAAACTCTTAAACCAAGACAGTGTGCCTGACAAAAATAATCCCATGACAATTGATGAATATCGAAATTAAATAATTCTTGATCTTGACTATCGAGAGTATTCCACAATGCCAGTAATCGATTATTAGGGAACGTCCACTCTTTGTCGGCGAAATATGCCAGTATATCGCGTACTTTATCAATCTTCTTATAAATATTCATCAATCTATTTAAAATAAATATACAATAATATCGTTGAATTATTTTTTATATAAAACTATTTCATTTTAACTAATAATAATACAATAATATACATTATTGTTATATATGTACAAGGTGATCCATTTAAGTTTCAACATTTATTATATCAAACATTTTTTACTTTTTTAAAATACCTTTTTTTACATAAACGGACGCCATTGCAAAACAACATTTTATATAATGTTTATTGTTACTATTTTTTTTCAACTTTTTGAATGACAGCATATATTTTTAATTTCATATTACTAAGCAGAATATTTTTCTGAATATTTTAATACACAAAAAACAAATTACAAATGAGTACCTAGTCAATGAGTAATAAGTAATTATTATAGATGTAAGAAGTAGTCGAGCAAAGTAGTACATCTTGAAAAATGTTGATTCACTACTCCGCTCATCAAAAGTGAAAATATTTATAACTAATAACTAATTAAATATTCTTTCGAACTTTGATATCAAATTTAAATATCGAAGTATTTCAACAAATATGCTGCTTCGGAATATGAAACTAAAAATGTGTCTTGGCATTCAAAAAAGTAAAAAATGATAAATATGATTTATTTTCAAAAATATTGTTTTGCAATAACATAAAATTAAGTAAAATTTTTTTTTGTTAAAAAATTTAAGAATTTTTGAAATAATAAGTGTAAACACTTACATGGATCACTTTGTATATATTATTTATTTAAATCGTTACTAACATTGGTTTATGTCCAGAAAATTTAGCCAATATGTCAAGTGTATAACCAGGCACAACGTGACAAAAAAAATTTAATATTGTGTATAGAAATGGATTCTTAGTAACCCAAAACGAATAATACCAAATCGCCCGAATTGTAGGCCAGTAAATACCATAACGTTTATTTAACTTCATAAACTGATTCCATCTAATTGGTTTTTGTACTGAACTTGAACATGTGTAAATTGGTATTTCGTCATCCTTCCTATAAACAAAAAGTAAAACAAATAGAAAATATACTGTACAATATTTTTAACAAATAAATTCCTGCTAATTTATAACAATATTAACGCATTATGCATAATGACTAATTATAATATTATTAAACAATGCATATATATTATCTAATTATATGTACAAATAATTTACATATTATATCTTTATAAATATGTTTTATAGTAATGGTTTTTTTTGAACCTGGTAAGATACAGACACCAGATTTTCACTTAGCAGTTAGCATTGTAATAGGATAAAAATATATTATTATTATGAATAGATAAGAAAACAATGATAAGCTATTGCAAATTCACATACGGACACTGAAATACACAATCAACGGAACTCGATTTACTATAGATCTATACTCTATAGTAGCGTTTCTCAAAAAAATTGAATTCTAAAACGTTTGTTTTATTTACATTATAATAATTGTACACACACTTTAAAAGACAATAGCAAAATACAAAGATCGAAGACAGTTACCTGAAGTGATAAGTCTGATATTCCGTTTAATAAAACCTAAGACTTTTAGAACTCTATCTATAATAACATCAATATGATAGCTAAAGGAGAGATGAATGAATTGTAAATACTAAGTTCTTTGATAATGGAAACCCGCTGTAAATGAAGGTTATGTAGGAGTAATTCAGTAGTGTATTGGGTTTTTGGATCTGAAGAAAGAGATAATTGGAGGGGTGAGAATATGATTAAGTTTAGACCTAACATTATAGTAGATAATATAATTGAATAGTTAGTAATATGAGGTGATATGGATATTGGTTTATAATTAGCAGCAATGGTCGGATCAGAGGACTTAAGAACAGTAGTGACAGAGCAGATTTCCCAAATAATAGAAAAACATATTTTTGGAGTTTTCAGGAATTTTTAATGAGGTTGTCACTCAAAATCTAAATAATCTTTTTATTGATAAGCGAAAATAAATTTTTGAGACTTGTGTTTTTTTTTATTTTTGTATACTTCTATCGATAATTAGTTAATCTTATTATGCATTAAAAATTTAAACTTCTTTACGTGTTACTTGTAATAAAAATAAAATTGAATCATTTATTTCAATTTGTATCCGATTAGGTAAATAGGTAATAAATAATTTATTATAAAATTATTATGATTAATCGTATAGATAATTTAGTATTATTTTAGAGAACTTGTATTACTCCATAATTATAATTTCATAAATATAAATTATAGATATAGGTATATCACATAAATTACGTTTGTCCAATCTGAAGTTGTCATGAAATAAAAATGGTTATCACCATTATATAACCAATTGTATTAGTAATATATCTATTCAACTTTTTGGCATTGAATTGTATCTTCAGTAAACAATATATTCACTTTTAATCTATTTTCCTTTCTCGTCATCGTGATTTAAAATGAAAGAACAAGGCTCACTGTTGTCTGTAAATCGTAATGTTAGTCTTAGGATAATATCCAGTCTTACATATTATACTGTGGCCATTCTTCTTGCCGTTTAAGATGAGCGCATATAAATTATAAAAATGATTACAAATTGCTTGTACATTATGGATATATCTACTTTACAACAACAATAATTCTCTTTTCCATTTTTTCCACGTATTATTAGAACTCGTCAGATAAACTAAAATCATATGCTACAATTTGTGATAAAAATTAACATTAATATTGTTATCAATGTATGCTATAAAGAATAGATATAACACACATCAGTTACCACCAAGTTTGTAGTGTTTAATGGAGAAGATCATACAGCATTTCACAAAGGCTAATCTAGACAGCCAACCTCAAAAAAACTGGATAATGCAATAAAAGGTTCCTAATAAATTGTTATTATAGCTATTTAAAAATATTAAAGATACATAGACACAATTTTTTTAAGCATTTAAAGTTCAAATTTATTTAAATCACAAAATTTGTTAATAATGAACTTTGTATTTAGTTATAACAAAAAATAACTATTTTGTATCCAACGATTTTAGTTATTTTTTTTTTTTTTTATGACACAAAAAATATTATTTGTATGGATTTGAAACTTTTACCATTACATTTATTATCATTTTCTATACACAATAAAATATTTAGACTATTTTTAAGATATACCATGTACATCTATGTATATATCTATAACTATACACACCGTTCTAAGGTACGGCTGTAAAATTATCTTATAATTTAATAACATCGATGTATAATATTCCTGCATGTATAAAATTTTAATACTTACTATAAAATATAGATTTTTTGCAGGTTTGTTCAACCTGCTGTATTATAAATAGAAAAATAAATTACTAACAAATTTAGTTTAAAAATATACTTAGAAACAGTTATTGACACACCGTCTTCGTTTAAAATCGTTTTTCATAAGCTATGATTTATTGTTTAATTCAAATTTACCACTTTCTTTACAATAACTAGATTCACTTTAAATCTACTATCTATAGAGCAGAGCAAATTCCTTAATTTTTTTTTTTTTTAGTTTAACCTTTTCGTACCTATTGGTATATTACGTAATACAGTAATATAATTTTTTTTATATTTATTACTTATTTATTACAATTTACTTTCTCTCTTAATTTGCATCTATACAAATATATACATTATACGTTATGAAGTAATTGCTGTTATATCTACATTAGATGAAAACTCTTAACAAAAAAATTATTTTTGCACATTTATACACCTATCTAGTACATTTCTTGATTTAATTATATTATTTATTTTAAACTCTAGAATCCATTAAATTAACAAATAGTGTAGACTTATTAAACGACAAATAAAAAGAAATTATAACTAAAGTAAAACTTACCCGTTTATTGCCGTTTCTTTAGTAGCACATATAAGAGCGTTAACAACAATGTCAACGGGTATTATATCGGTTACAATATTAGAATTGAGATAATATGTATGAAGTACTCCGGTACCAGCTCCAACTACAATTCCTGTTGGACCATATACATTATCTATCCAACCTCTAACTGGTTCCCGGTAAGTAGCAACCACTAAACAAATAATGAAATAATCATTTTATAAACTTATAAAAGCAAATGATTATAATTCTATACATACCCACAGTGGGCCGAAAAACTAATATTGGAAGGTCTTGTGCTTCTCTTCGAATAGCATCTTCTGCTAAGCATTTTGTAAAAGAATAAGTATTTGGTAAATTGCCAATAAGTCTTAAAAGTTAAAAATACTGTTGTTATGATATTATTATTTATATTGTCATTAAATTATTATAGGTTATTATTCCTATAAAATAAAAATACATATATGATAGTCTTACTTGCTAGTCATACTGTCAAGTGTTTGATCGTCACTAGAAGAAATCAATTTTAATACATCTATATAATCAGCAGTAGGATCGTAAAATTGTTCGTCGATATGCAATCGATTGCAATTTGAAAATGCAGTGGAAATATGTGCAATGACCTAATCGATTAGGAAATCATAAAAATTCATTGTTATTACAGTATTTAGATGCATTTAAAAGTATAAAAACCTGTTTGGAAACAAAGTCGTCCCTAGTACTTATTTGTGTTAATTTACCATACTTTTTTTATTACACAATACCTTTTTTTCTTTCTAATAAGAGCAATAACATCAATCACAAATAAATCATAATTATTTTAATAATAGTTCTTACAGCAATGGTTCACAACTTTCATTACATTTTGTGTACAATTCAATTATATATTATTGGGTACCTAAGTAGGTTATTTAAAGTTTAATTTAATTTTTAAAAAATGTATTTTATGAAATGATTATATTCATAAGAATATCGTGTCGTAGCTAATCAAGCAAATATTTAAAAACATTCCACCCGTGGTTTTGGAAACGCTGATTTATCCAAATATATTTAAATATACGACAATTTTTTTATTACGATTAATAGTTAACTATGTTTAGTGATATGAAATAATTTAGCATATCTTTTCATCAAGTGAAATGTATGTTTTAATGGAAATTTCACACCACATTTTGAAATAAATAAAAATGAAAACATACGATTCAACTAATTATGTAAATTTATTAAAATTTAATTTCTACAGGTTTGGATTGTTTGTAAATTGGTAAGTTAATTGACCTATAAGCTATAAAACATCAATATTATATGCAAATCATATTTTAATGCTACCTTTAGGTTGTTTATATTCCTGGCCAAACTAATTAATTCTCTTGTTCCAGAAACATTTATGTTCATGGCCACACGGATGTGTTCATCAAAACGCACAGTAGCTGCTCCGTGGAATATAATGTTCACTTCGTTAATCAATATATTTCGACTGCTTACACTTAATCCTAGACCCGGCAAACTGCAATCACCAGCTATTCCAGAAACTTTATGATAATACTTGGGTACTTCGTGTTTTAATCTTCTAAACAGCTATAATGTTAAAATTATTGATATAATTACTATACAATGATTACAAGTATTCTTAAAATTTTTTATTATAGATTTAACTTTTAATTTTTAATATTATTAATCTTACAATATTGTGTGTGTGTTTTTTTCTCTGTCTATTACTACGTTTTGGGACAGTAAAAGTGCTTTGATTTTCTTCAGCATCTTTTCTGGTTAAAAATTTAAATCTAGTTAATACTTTAGGAGGTCAATAATAAAAAATTTCCAATAATTTTCAAACGTGTCAGGAAAAACATAAAATAAATTGAGAAAAAATGAGAATTTTTACGCTAAACTGGTTTTTGACAAAATCGATTTTGCTATTTTGGCATAAATTTAAAAAAAATAATTGTAGATACATGACATTTTCACCAAGTGTTCATTAATATACATTTTCTATACACAATAAAATTTTCAATATATTTTGTCTCTTTTTAAGCTATTTATAGGCATAAGAAAAGACATTTTTAGTAAACTTTTTATTATTATTATTATTATTATTATTATTGTCGATATAAATTTTTTCACTCTGTCAAAATTCTTCAAAATTAAATACAAGGTTTATCATATCTTGTTGTAAGTAAAAACTAAAAAAAAATAAGCGTAAATTCACAAAAGTTGTTTTAAGCATCTGAAGTTAGAATTTCGACAAAATACATAAAATTACGAAAAATTGCAGTTATTTTTAGAAATTCGTAAAAAAATTTCCGTTTAAACCTAAGATTTAAAAACTTAATGCAAGACTCTCCATAAGTTTTTCTACCTTTCGCAGTAAAAAAATTTACCAGATACTCAAACAAATTTTTTATGGGCGTTTAAAATTAGCAATGGACATTCACCCGTAAACAACCGATTTCTCATGGAACGGTATTCTTATTTTGTTATAATTCAAAAATAAGTAACCTTAAACACTTACAATTTTCACCGAATGTTAAAATTATTATTTTCTATACACCATAAAATTTAAAAAATATTTAGATTTTTTTTTTCTAGCTATTTATAAGCATAAGAAATTTTCGGTTTTTTTTTAGTTTTTTTCTTTAAATATCGATAAAAATATTTTTATTGTGTCAAGAAGCTTAAAAATGTAATACAAGGTTCCCTCTTACTTTTTTATAATAGCAATTCAAAAATATTAAAAATACATATGTACAATTTTTTATAAGCATTAAAAGTTCTAATATTTAACCAAAATTCATCAAATTATTGAATGTTTGCAAATTATTTTGTAGTTAAAAATGTATAAAATGATTAGTTATTATAGTTAAGGATTGAAAATTTAAAACAAGATTTCTTGTAAGTAGTTTATATTGTAACTAAAAAATCTAAAAAATATATTTACGTGGTTGATTATTATAGACATTATCAGTTTAAATTTGGACAAAATAAGATATTTAAATGAAGAATAACGATATTAGTTGTACTTTGGAAATACTTTTAAAGGGTGATTGAAACTTTAAAATATATTATCATAATTTATACAATCAAATGACATTTACAAATGCAATATTTTCGGCTAAAATTAATTCGACCTAATGTTTTATTAATAGTAAAATTAATTAATTTAATAGCAATAATATCATAAAATATACTTAGGAATGTAGGCTAACGGACCATCTTCGCTCAGAATCGTTTTTCGTATACAATAATTTATATCATTGAATTCAAATTTAACACATCTATTACAGTGAACCACTCAACATCTACTGTACAGCAGAACGGTTACCACTTACTGACCTTTTTTTACATTTATTTTTACAAAATAATGAGCATTAAATTAATTATTGGGAGATTTTATATAATAAATATTTATACGAGTACCTATTATTAATTTAACTTTATTGTCTCTAATAGACAATTTATTTAGAAATTAAAAAGTAAATTAAAAAGAGTTTAACTTTTAGTGTCACGTGTGAGATATAAATATGGATGTCTATTTTTAATATGCTATAAATTATTTTGTACATTTTCTATACTGTATTGAATAATGCTATATTTTAGTAATTAATTATCGTACAATCACAAGAGTTTTAAATTAATCAATTCGTATGTAACAATAAATTAATATACTTTAACAAGTGAAACAAGTTGTTTTAAAATTTATAATTTAATAATAAACATTTAGTACCTAACCAAAAAAATGTTATTACAAATATTATTTGAACCAAAAAAAATTGCCAGCGCATGCAACCATGTGATCTAATACCATAAGCGCGTCACTAAAGATTAATTTTTCATTATATTTTTACTTATAAAATAAATTACAAAACAAGTTAAATGTACACTTATGAAAAATAAAACTATACAAATTATAAACACTTACCCTGTCTTCAAATATATCTTCCAATCGTTGATCGACGTTTTTGCCTTTCTTAGACCGGATCAACAAATAAATATGTTTAATGTGAGGGCATGTTCTGAGTAGTTTTTCCACTAAGACCTTGCCCATAAAACCTGTACCACCGGTTAAAAATACGACCCCATCACGGAAAAACTCTTGTATTGGACTTCCGATTTCAGACTCGTCAATTTCTCGAGGTTCGTTAAAGCTCCGCTCACCCAAAAGCTCCAAAGGATCCAAATAATATTTAGAATTTATTATATCTTTGATAGGCACCAACGGTGCACTGTCTTGCCTTTTCTCGATGTATTTACGGTGTAAATCGAGAGCCATATTGTGAAATTATTGTAGATTTATTTACTGTAAAAAAAAATATACCTATATTATATGTATAATTTTTAATTAATAATAGATATTTTTGCATTATTAACTAATTATAACTCACAATTAACACAACTATTTTGAATTTTAAAAAAAAATCATTTTCCTTATTTTAATAAGCTGTCAAAAGTAAATAAATCGTTTAATGGTTTTTTAATTATGTCTATATAATCAATATAAAAAATTAGTATTCCACCTTAAACCGTATTTCTGTAATTTGTTTTTTCATTTAATATTTAAAACCCTAATGTATAAGTATGTGTGTATTCGTAGTAATACCAACTTAATTTAATTATAAATATTAAATGCAATTTACCAGTCTACCTACAAATAGTTTAAAAAAATATAATACGATTATTTTATTTATGTAATACGTTATATAAAGTCGTAGCCGGTGCGAAGATTTTAAAGTTTACCCCTCCCCCCTGAAATTTTTTTTTTTAAATAAAATTTTATGATTTTAAACTCTTTATTAATTACATTTGAAATTTGTACATCGCACAAGTGTCTCTGGGGTTACAAGACACAAGTAAATAAAAAGGTTTATTTTGTATTTATAATGTGTTAGATAAGCGATACCTAATTAAAATGTACTTTCATAAAATCAAATATATGGCACACATAATACCTACAGTATCTAATCTTAATTATTTTGATAACTAATAGTCATTAGAACAGTATATTATTGAATTTTGTTTACGACATTGTCAGTAACCACGGAGCGCCTTCAATCATACATAGAACGGTTGTTTTTTGGTACATAATTGCTTTGTCACACTAAAAGTTCGTGCATTTTTTATCATTTTAAACTGTGATCTTATGAAGCATGCGAACATATCAAAAACATATTCGAAATTTTAATGAAAAACGAGAAAACACCAATGAAGAGTTTTCAATTTTATTTAATAAATCTAAAAAACATGTTAATAAAACAGTTAAAAATAAAAAAATTGTGCCAAGAATTAATTCTCGCCAAACTAATAACATCAACATTAAAACTAAAGATCCCGAAGAATATTTTCGACTTTTAATTTACATACCTTTATTAGACCAACTTTTTATAACAACTAAATGAACGATTTAATAACAAGCCTGCAAAACGTTATTCCTAAATGCTGTATCAACAAAAAATATAAAGATATTAAACTTTGAGTTGATTTTTATATTTCTAATCCAAACTCACTAGCTATTGAATTCTTTTTTACTATGGCAGACAGAATAGACCAAGATTTTGGAAAAAGATAGGCCATCAAATGTTTTTAATGCGTTGTCCTAGTCCAATCTATATTTTTTTATAATAAATTATAATTTAAGTAAAAACATGAAATAAATGTAGTTACCAAAACTTAAAAAAAATGTTATGTTTATAATTTAAATTATAATTTTATAATTCCACACAAACATATTTATACTCTAAATTCCCCCCTCAAATCTTATGCTGTCTACGGCCTTGTTTACTAATTATATACATTGGTGTTTTTACAAACTACGCAGTACATAAAGAAGTAAACAGAATATGTATTTACTATATAAGGAAAATGGGGTTTTCCGTATATTTCTTCAATATTTAAATTTTTAATTAAATAAATTATCAAAAATTTACATAATAATAAATATAATATAATATTGCATTTTACATTTGTTATGAAATTATTTTGAATTACCTGCCAATTTGCTGCAGGTGTAACGCTTAATGTAATAAATAATAATAAATAAGTAGTTCTTGGATTTAAATGTATTAATATTTGTTATATACAACTTCAGATTACAGCTTTGTTCGTTATGTCCGCGATATTATTACGTTGTATAAAGTAGATAAATAACGTTGTAGATATTTTGAATAAATGCATATTATTGCATATTTCAAACTATAAACACATAAAATACCTGTATGGTATATTTTAGTAATGGTGGTTGGTAAGAAAAAAAATAAAATATCAATATCCAAAAAAATACCAAATTATTTATTTAATTAAACTATAAGTAAGTATAGTAATTTAATTTATATTTTATCTCAATTATCATATAAGTTCTTGTACAACTGCAACAATAGATTAGATTTAATATTTAAGATTATTCTACAACTGTTGACTACACTACCTACAGTAAAAATAGTGGTTATATGTTTTGAGATAGTCGTGAGTGCGTTGTATATTTTTTTTTTTTTTTTGTCAACATTTTAAACATCACATCATTGTTTATAATACTTTTGAATGATTTAGAGTAATATTTTATAGATTTCAGACTTTCAAAAAATTTAGTTTTTGTATTTTAAGTGTAATATTTTTTCATTGCTTTTTTTATAAACCAAATACATACTTTACTATTTTTTTGCATATAATTCTACACATTATTAATAAGTATAAAAATACTATTAATCACAATATTAGACAATGCACATAAATATATGTGAATAATATATTGGCGTTCCAGGCAGAAGGTAACTTTTAAAAATGACAATGTCAGTAAGATACTATTTTTAAATATTATCAATTTTTAAATGCTATTTGGATATCTTTGTTTTAGATTTTGAGCAGAGCGAGGAATGTATTAATTTTACAATGATGTGTTTTTCTTCTTTTTTTGTGTCTGTCATCACGTTAAGGGCAGTAAAAGTGCTCCAATTTTCTTTATCTTTTCCGATAAGAAAGTGAATCTAGTTGGTACTTTGAGTATTCAAAAGTAAAAAATTCCTCATAGTTTTCAAACGCGTCGAGAAAAACAACAAAAAAAAGGGAAAAACGGGAATTTTTACGCGAAGTCAATTTTCGACAGAATCGATTTTCATTTTTGGTGAAACACTAAAAATAATTACAGTAGATATATGAAATTTTCACAAAATGTTTATATAAGCAATTTCCATACACAATAAAATGTTAAATATATTTTGATTTTGTTGAGCTATTTATAAGTATAATCAATTTTCAAGTTTTTTTACTTTTTTTTTATTATTATCAATAAAAAAATTTTCTATCTGTCAAAAACTTTGAAAATTGAATACAAAATTCTTCAAAACTTGTGTAAGTGAAAATTAAAAAAAAAGTTTAACATAAGTCCCTAATAGTTTTTTATAAGCTTCTAAAATTAAAATGTCGACAAAATACGTAAAAATCACGAAAATTTGCAGGCTTTGTTTTTAATTAAGAAATTTATAAACATTTTTCTATTTAAATCTAAGATTTGAAAATTCAACACAAGATTCTCTATAAGTTTTTTTACCTTTTTTTAAAAAAAAAGAAGTTTATCGGAAAGTAAACTAATTTTTTATGAGCGTTTGATATTAGACATTGGATAATCATCAGTTTTTTCCGGGAATAATTTTCTTATTTTAATGTAATTCAAAAAAGAATAACCATAGACAATTGAACATTTCACTAAAATTTAACACAAGGTTTTTCGTAAGTATTTAATAGTGTAACCAAAAAATCAAAATCAAAAAAATATATATAAAAAAAAATAATTTTTTATAAACATTTTAAGTTCAAATTTAGACGAACTTAGATATTTCAATGAAGAATAACAATGTCATTTATATCGTTGTAATTTAAAAATATTTTTCGTGGGTGCTTGACACTTTTAAAGTATATTATTATATTTTATACATTCAATTAAATTTTCAAATGCAATGTTTTCTACAAAAATTAATTCAACCTACTATATTATTAATAGTAAAATGAATTATTTTAATAGCAATAATATCATTAAATACAAATTTAACACATCTATGACAGTGACCCACTCGACACCTACTGTACAGCAAAGCGATACCCACTTGACCTTTTTTTTAAGTTGCATAAGTAATAGATTATAACAGTGCTCTACTTACAATTGTTTAATATACACGAATGACAATTTATAATTGCAATAAGCAACATATCGCAGTAATAATAGTGTACATCACAATAACATCGAATAACATGTTGTTGTACTTATATTTAATTAACAATATAAAGTCAAATTTATAATTAAAATATATACTAAAATATAAACTATAACTCTCAAGAAACACAATTATTTTGAACACTGTGTTACGTAATTTAAGAATCTGGTCAAGATCCGTCTTTAATAGGAATTTATATCACATACATAATCGCTCTTGTTATCGCAATATATTGCTACAGTAGTTTATGATAACACTGTAAAACCAATACATTCTTTACATCACTCAAAATCTTAAGCGTGTGTTTCTATGACTAATATATCTATAATGTACCTACGTGACTTGTTCAGTGTAGTATTTATTTGAATAAGTTAACAACCAAAAGTCTAATATAGACGTTATCTGTGGGCGAATGGGGGGGAGCAGTTGCCTCACAAAGTTTTATATTTTCGTTCACCAATTTTAAACTCTAATTTATTATAAATTGAAACACATTTTTTTTAATAGTATTTTGTATTATTTTTCTGTGTACCTTTTATTTAAATTGTATAAATGTATAATAATTCAATAGTTATAGGTACACTTTATGTTGAATACATATGAATAGTAGAATAGCATACAAATGCAGATACAATAAATACTAACTTGATATTTTTTCACTAATTTAATAATTTTACAAAACTTTAAAGACTGCTACTTATTTAATATAATGTTTACATGTATAGATTTATTATTAATAAAATAGTTGAGGTATAGAAGGGTATCATTTCTTCATCCACTATATTTATGGACACAAAAAGTAAAAATATTAATTAAATTCCCACCCCTTCCCCTCAAAAAAACGTACTCAAAGTTACGCTACAAGTCTAATAGTATCATTCAACTAGTTTGTTTTTATTTACTTATCATTTAATACCAAATTAACCGAGGAAGTAGTTTTGATGTATAGTAAGTTTTGAGTACCTATAACCTTTAATTTCCAAACTTTAATTGCTATGAGAAACCTTGTAATTTATTTTCAACTTTTTTTTGCTTTTTAAATAAGACATTTTTCAACATAAATAAAAAAAAATAATTTTAAAAGTTGAAAATTTAAAATAACTAAAACAGTTCTAAAAAGTTTAAAAATAATATAGCTAGAAAAAATATAAAAAGTACTGGAAATTTTCTACATTTAACTAAAGTACCAACTAGTTCCAATTTGCTATCATAAACCACACTTAAGGTGGAGATCGAAGTATTTTTATTGCTTCTTAAGTTAACAACGGATAAAAAAACACACTGTCACACAATGTACTCACATCATCGTTATCACTATAAAACTAATCGCGTCGCTTAGAATCTAAAAATAAATAATAGTACTAAATTTAAATGTAAACACAAAATATAAAATTTAAAAGCATTTTAATATTTATTTATCAGATTTAAAAATGTAATACAGGGTTCTATATAAATTTTCCTTACAAGAATAAAAAAAAAAATTGAGTAAATGTGTATTTCCATAAATATTTCTTATGAGCATCTTAAGTTTAAATTCTAATGAAATTGGATATTCACGCGTAAAATAACGAATTCTCATCAAACTCTATTAGTTTTTTTTGGAAAATTTTAAAACTTATTATTATTAATTAAATTATTATTTTATATATACGGTGAAAATTAAAAAATATTTAGACAAATGTTAAGCTATTTATAGGCATTTGAAAAAAAATATTTTATTTCATTTTAGAGTGTTGATAAAAATTTTAGACTTCATACAGTTAAAAAATAAATATAATAGATCCAAAATAAGTTTTTCTTATTGCAATATAAAAATATTGAAAACACAGCCCGATTTTACATACCTATTATAATAGATTTTTTTACAATCATTGATAATTTGAGGATATGTAACAAAACAAATAATGTTTTTAGAAAAAATTAATTCAATCTATCTTGGTAAATAAACAAAATAGGTGATTGTGAATTTTGTCAATTTATAAATAGATAGTTGATTTTAGGGTTGGATTTATAACAATGAAAATTCCACTGATACTTTTTTTTACCTGAAAAAAACATATAAACTCACCGATGGTAATACTAACCGATTACAAGTAATTTTTATTTTATTTTATTTTAACTAACTAGTGGATCATTATTGGTTATTAATAATTATATATTTGTTAAACTAATGTAAAAAAAGGTAAAAGTATCTAAATATATATATGTAATAAATCTGTACATAAATAATGATAAAATATCTATTTTTTACATTATATTAATTTTATGACAGATAAAAAAAATCCGTGGAATTCACATAAAAAAAAAGGTTTAAAAAGGCTGGAATCAGTGGAATTTGCATGTACCCAAACAAAATACATGCCTACTTAAAACAATTATTGAATTACCTATGTTATCTTATATTAATTTAACAGATGTAATTAGTGTTTAATTTAAATAAATATAATACTATAAGAAATATTATTCTTACTTTAAAATATTTAATGAAAAATAATTTAATTCTTACCTCATTTATGTAAAATCATAAGTGAGTATAATGAAAGCGTTCTGAACGTGAAACTTCTTTAACGAATCACTGTAACGGAATGATCGCGAGTTCCAAGACCAAATAACAATTATTCAACACAGAAATGCTATTGCAAAATTAATAAAATCAGAGTCGTGCGTATTTTAGTGGGGGTTTCAGGATCATGTCCCCCCTCTATCAACCGAAAACTTTCATATTATTTCAATTTGTTTTCATTGTGTTTAATTATTTAAATTTTAGTTTTTTATAAGTTGAATGATATTTTAATACCTAATCAATATGAGCCATTATAGTCTCCCTTCATTCATATCACAATCTAGAAACATTTTTACTATATTTTTATAGATTTAACGGAAATAGGCTTACCCAAAAACGGTTTTGTCAAGATAATAGTTATTTCTAGTTTTTCACTATTTTTTCAAAAACTACTCAAATAATGTCGAAATATTATACATTTAAAATACTATTTGACGTCTATGTTTATTTTGAATATAAGATTATATATTATTATTACTATTCTTATTTTATAAGATAACTACAATACGTGGCTATAAATATTTTAGTACAAAAATAATAACAAACAAAAAATAAAACACATTTATGTAAAATTAGTACGTTTTTCTGTTGTTTTAGTATCTAAAAATATTATTATGTATAAATAGTGATATATAATTTATATTTATTTATGTGAATGTCACGTCCAATTTGTAAAAACATTCTTTCCCTATCATGAACCATATCATTAGATAGGTATATATAAACAATAAATAAATTCAAATAAGGGAATCACCATAATAATCCTATAGCCACCATATTATATGGTATAATATGGTGACTAGAGGTTAGGTTAGATTATAAATTATTTATACTTCCATGGTTTAGCATATTAAAAAATTATTTAATATGTTTTTATTTATGTATCGTGAATAATCTTTTTTATCTACTTCGTGAAATGCATGTTCAATGTGCATATTATAATTTCTATTGTACTATTACTGCTTATAAAATAATGAAATTATGTTCATATAATATCAGGTAATAGATATTGAGATGATCTTTTCAAGGATATATAAACATTTTTCAATGTAATTTGTTTTTAATTAAGTGGACACTAGTAATCTATAGATATAATACTGTAGATACTTATATATATTTCACAAAACTTATTAATATTTTTAATATAAATGTGTATATTTTATAATTTAGAGTTTAGACATCATATTTAAGTATCTACCTATTATAATACATTTATAAATTATTTAAATTAATTACTTATTTTCACAAAATAAGAATAATATAATAAGCATTCATAATAATATTGTGATAGTGACTGTAAAAAATAACACAATTTTAAACACATATAGCACTATAATTACCTATGACTTTTTTTTTACTATTATTTACAATAAGTCGTTGTAGTTTCGTAACTAAATTTTGCTCCATTTAAAAATTATAAATCAAATAGGTCATTGCGTCATTAAATTCGTATACACTAACGTTCATCTTACTTCTCGCAGTTACGTGTATAAGTATATAAAAGAAATTCAACAATACAATAGTATTGTTATGGTCACTATTTTATGTTACATTATATTACGTACTAGGTAGCATAGAGTAACTCTGCACCAACGGTATAGTTATTCTTTATACTAGTACAGTTTTAAAAATCGTATTTTATATTCATGTTATTTTGAATGACAAAAAATAAAGCGTGATGGTGCAGTTTTTAAAAGATTTATTTTCAGCTGTAGAAGAAAATATTATTTGCCCCACGCCCAACATTATATAAAACAAACAATTAAGTGGATCAAACTTAGGTTTTATGTGAAATCGTGTAAGTTTCCTCAAGAGCTACTGTTTTTGCAACAACTGGTTTTCGATATTTTCCGTAAAAACCAATTGAACGTTGGTCATTTTTCCAATGAATATTTTACATTTTTTTTTTTTTAGTTTTTTATCTATGAATGTTGATAAAAAAAATTCGCTTTGTCAAAAAAATTGGTAATTTAATTTAAAGTTCCTCAAAATTTGTTATAATAGCAATTAAAAAATTAATGATACATGGGTATGATTTTTTTTATAAGCATTTAAATTTAAATTTTTGACTAAATTCATCAAATTCTTGAAAATTTAAAAATCATTAAAATGTTCAATTTTGATAGCTAAGGGTTAAAAATTTAAAACAAGGTTTCTCAGAAGTAGTTTATACTGTAACCGAAAAGTAGGTTAAGTGGATAAACGTATATTAATTGATATTTTTCGTCTATAAGAAAAATCTATGATTCATAAATATATTTTTATAATGTTGAATATTAATTATACATCTACTTAAATACAAATAATAAATAATAAGTAATAAAATCATTATAAGTAACTGTGGTAATTCAAATCTTAATCTTACGTAAAACGTTCTCAAAATAAAGGTGAAACATGATTGCATACGGTTTTTATCTGCAACTTTGAAGCACTTTTGCCATTTGATTTAAACTAATAGATGTGCAATGCGCAATTTAAAACTAATTGACAAATGAATCGAAAAGTTTTCATCGAATTTATAACGCTCAATTTCATAGCTCCAATCCTTCATATAGTTATTTCAATTCTAAAAGAAACGCAAGAGGAAACATATTGTACGAAAATTCAATCAGTATTCAAAAGTCGATTTAAAAATGGAAAATGCTGATTTAATTCGTATAAAAGAAACCACAACAGAATATAATAAGTATAAAATGTATAAAAATATTTTATCAAATTTGTCAAAAATTAATTATTTAAACGGTACCAAGGTATACAGTTTTAAATTGAATACACTTTTACAATACCTACATTATCTTAAACCTTTATTATTTTAAATTATTTTATTTTGTATATTAATCTAAAAAATTATTTTACAGCAATATTAAAATAAAATAAAATAAAAAATAAATAAATTTTTAAAATATACTATATCTATTTTAAAGTAAAAATTTAAATGTGATAACGTTGCATAGCAAATCATACGCTATTGTCTGCCTTTTGGGGTAAATTTTAAAGTTAATTGTTTAACGAACACAACCGTGTGCCCAAAAAGGTGTATCGTAGACAACCGTGTATTACCACAAAAAAAAGTTGTTTCCAGTCTCTAGTCCAACAACATATATATGTTAAAATTAAAAAAATATATTAACAGTTTTTTTTTATAAATATTTTATGTTCAAATTTAGACGAAATTAAATAAGAATCTAAACTAAGAACAACGATTTTAGTTATTTTATTGTAATCTAAAATTATTATTAGCTAGTACCAACTTGAAACATTTAAAGTATATTATTATATTTTATACACATGATGACGTCTTCCGTTCATATTTTTCTGCAAGAATTAATTTAATTTACTGTATTACTATAATGTCAAGTAGTAAAATAAATTACTTTAATAGCAATAGTACAATAAAATATACTAAGTCATATAGGCTGACAACTCTTCTTTCCTCAGAATCGTTTTTCTTGTTTTGTATACAACAATATTATTTCATTGAATTCAAATTTAACACATCCATTACACTGATTACAGTAACTCTTCTAGACACCTACTGTACAGCAAAGCGGTATCCAGTTACCCACCTTATTTTTATTACATATATTTTATTTAACAAATATTACATGCCTATATTATTATAATATTATATATTAAATATAATATACATTTTCTAGTTTAATGAAAATAAAAATATTTTCCTGTTTCACTCATCTAGTACTATTATACTACCGTTTACCATGCATAATTCATAATCATACTCAAAAGAAAATTTTCGCAATTTGTAGTTTTATTTTCATATAGTCTTTATACTGTTAATCTTTTACATGGCATTAATTTTATATTTCTATTAACGAACTGTTATCTTCTATTTTTTAATATCTTAGTTCAAGTATCCAAGTATACATGTTCCATCTAAGTCCGTCTTTAAAACACTGAGTATACTTTAAATCGATGGTTCCCCATAGATAGTCCTTAAGATCGTCGGTAAAAAATATTGTTTCTTCTTTTTTATGTTTAAACAGAATTAAAACGTATGAGCAGAAAGCGAGGAACATTATTATAAACATATAAGTACGAAAAACGCATCTAGCCCAATTTGAGTCTTAGCTAGGGGTCCGTCTGGCTGTGACTTAATAATGCTAATCGGGAACCATTACTTTAAACAAAAAATTCAATATTTTTAAATATTGGATAATTGTATTATATTTTAGAGAGTATTAAAGTTAATAATAATTTAGTTTTTTTTGAGTAGGTACCTATCAAACATTAGATTTAATTATGAATTATATATTTTATAGAATAAAATTATCGTCAAATTCAACGAAAATGTCGATGATTCCATTATAGTATTATGCCTATATTATACCTTTCCTGGAACCAAGGTTTTTGATAATAGATGTATACAAAAATCAATAATATCTACACAATCGTATTCAAATCACAGAACGTAGTTTTTGGTTTTGTTAGGTTACGTATTCAAGAGTTTATCATTGCCGTTATTATCAATATTAAATATTAACAGTCAATCATATTTACAGTCATTTAAATATTAAATATAGAGTTTTAAAATATCTACATTACATGTGATACAATCAAAAAGAAGTGCTTAGGTGATATATGAAAACGTCCAAAGAAAACGTGCTATACTTCAGTGAAACCCAACGATAGAACAGAACTCATAGAATCCCGCGGCATTCATAATCATAAATCACTTTCGTCCAGTCATATTGAAAAATTGAAAGTAAGAATCTAATAATCTAATCTAATCTTTTTATCTAACAATTTATAGTTTTGTCAATATCGTGAATATGAATATTAACTAATTAACGGTTCTAGTCAAACTAAGGTAATACATTTTATTTAATAATATAATATATACATTTATAGTTTTGTAATTAATAAGGTATACTTAATTTATAACAATAGAGATGCCCAAACGGCTTATAAAAAAGGTTATTCATGACAATAACGATAGGAAAATACACTATATGCCTATTTTAACAATAGCGATATACAAACAGCCTATAAAAAAAGGTCATATGTAACAATAGCAATACGTAACATCCTACGCCTTTATGTCAATCTAAAATAATTCAATAAAAGCTCATGGTTATATCTGGGTATTTTACTGACTATGGCGGTCTAATTCAATTAAACAATAAAAGTGTATTAAATACTAATATCCTTGTATGCAATGTATATGTTCTGTGTAAACGAAACTATAACCAAAATTTAGGTACCTACCTACGACCTATCTAACGTAATATTTGTATGAGATGTAATTTATCAGTTAAAATATATATAATATGTATAGTCCAATGACCACAGATGCCGCGAATTGATTAAAATAAATATTCATTTCTCAGTATTTCTATTTTATGTTTTAATAGTTAGTTTTTAGGTTGAAAAAACATATTCACGACATTGGTGGGCATACCGTCCTTGTATAAAAAAATAAAAATACTAATTACCTTAATATCCAACGACCTTAAAAATATTTAGTTGCATTCAAAACTAGCATACATGGATATTTTGAGATTGTCTAACCTTAATGATTCAAATTTTCTTTCTAAATTGCCAATGATTGCATGATAAATTTCCAAATTAAAGCCAGTCTCTATAGAATTTTATACAAAAAGCAATGTAGTCTTTATGATTATTGTTAACTATTTACTCAGCGAACTAGATATTAAACTAAGTAATTTATCATTAAAATGTATATATTTATTTTTATACTATATAATTTTATAGTAAATCTACTATTGTAAATATAGTGTAGTATGAACGATGGTTAGCATAGCAAAAGACAGTGAAGTATACATTATAGTAACCAATATCATAAAACAAAAATTAAAATACTTACAGTCACATAATAATTATATATATTATATATTATATTAAAGGGATAAAGAGTGGATAGGTACTAAAATATATGCTGTGCATCATGATTGTTTATAAATATTCATCACGCCACTGAGTGAGTAGATCGCATGTTAAATACAACAACTTGGATAAGTAGATCAATTGGCGACCAAACTAGACCACGCCTTGACCAAATGCCCCTCAATATTGTTTTAATATAATACCTATAATATATGTATTATAATTTATTATAATATGGAACTATTAACATGAAAAATTCAAATAAAAGTAATTACAAAATTTGTTTTAATTACTGTATATAGCTACACAAGATATAATTTATTCATTTATTTATTTATTTAAATATATGGAAAGTTCATTCTAATATTTAAGTATATCATCTAAATGTTAACAAGTCGTAACATAAGTACATATATGTTGTTTAATATAACATAATATATTATGAATCAATATTCAATGAATAATTTATTATTTAATACTTTAATAATTTATAAATCTTAACTTTAATTTAATATTCCTCGTGTTTTAACTGTTTTTAATATAGTAAAAACTGAATTTGGTATATTATTGTGGATTATAAAAATTGCCATTTTTCTTGTTAGTATTTGTAATATCTTTTTTTATATACCTAGATTCAGGTCCATAAGCATACTTGGGAAAATTTGTATGGGGGAGTTCAAACTTGAATGTAGATAATATAACCACAGATTATATATATTACTTAATCCATAACATAACATGATATTTGAACTAAATTTTTATTATATAAAAGACTAACGACGTAACTTAAAAGAGTATCTACTATACATAGACATAAATAGGGTCCTCAAATGCATAGTGTTTAAACCCCAGAGGTTTTAAGGGTAAAATTAAAGTAGAAAAAGAAAGCTCTCTAACTCCCAAATCCACCACTATATACACACAATTTTATCAATGATGCAACTAAAAACAATCAAAATTATTATATCATATAGAAACTAATATAAACGGTTGTATATATAATACTCGATTAAATAAAAACTGATTTGGTAATTATATATTTAAAATATTAAATAAAATATGGATAATATGGATCCATATAATGTATAGATAAAATAAACTTAGTATGGTTAAAATTAATATGGTTAGTAGATACTTGTAGTTGAGAGTTAGATTAGATAAAGAAGCTAGCTTTCCAGACTTGAGGAAAAGTACTCGAATTTATAGAGCAATCTGACTTAGGCTATCAAAAATCTTGTTCAACGAAAAATTAGACAAAGTAATGTTAATATTATTTTTAGGAAGAAAGTTGCTTTTATGATGACGATAAGATAGTTGAATTAAGTAAACTGTCAAAAAATATGTTTTATTAGAATTATGTAATGGCCTAATAGGCCCGTAAAAAATGCTGTGCCCCCTCCCAAAAAAAAAAATTTATCACATAAAGTTTTAAAAAGGTGTACAAATAAGTACCGCTCTACTGCCAGTATGTATCTAGAAGAGTCACTGTAATAGTGTAATGGATTTGTTGAGTTGATTTTTATTGATATAAAATCATTATATTATACTAAAAACAATTTTGAGCGACGATGGAATATTAGTCTATATTACTAAAATATTATATGCTATTATCATTACTATTAAAGTAATTTAACTAACTATTCGACATTAGTAATACAGTAAGTTGAATTAATTTTTGCAGAAAAAATTGAATTTAAAAACGTCATTGTGTGTATAAAATACAATAATATATATGTTAAATGTTTCAAGTACTCATAAATATTAATTTTAAATTACAACAAAATAACTAAAATCATTATTCTTTATTTAAATGCCTATCTAATTTCGTTTAAATTTGAAAATAAAATATCTAAAAATATAATTTTCTATACTAAACTATACGTCATAATACAATTTTTAAAATATTTTGACTTGTTTTGAGCTATTTATAAACATTTTCGTTTTATTTTAAATTCTTTTTCTATAAATTTTGATAAAAATATTTCACAAAAAAAGTAATCAAAAAGCTTGACAATTTAATTCAACGTTTTTCAGAAGTTGTTATAATAGCAGTTAAAAAATAAAAATGGTATATGAGCACACTTTTTTTTATAAGCATTTTAAAGTTCAAATTTTAACAAAATTCATTTAGGCCAAGTTTTTATTACGTGATAGTGTGATAAGAGAACCTGAGTTGCCTCTCCTTAAACTTCCCGTCACAGAAGTCTTAAATGTATTTAACTTAGTTGTGACCTATATATTTCTTTATTATTTATGGTCATAACCAGAGGTGTATCCAGCGGGGGGTTAGGGGGTTGTAACCCCCCCCCCCTGAAAATTCTTCAATGTTTAATTAATTTAATAATCAACCGATACAGCACGCGACATCCAGCAATCACCATTACACGTTAAAATATTATGTAACTTCAAGATATCGTTTAGTATACTACGTATACAATTGACTAGTAATTAGCATTGCATCGCTTCTGCTAACCCGAATTACATAATAGTATGATATAGAATACAGATAATCTATTCTATAATATAAAATTATTATTTTTATTTATATTTATTGGATAAACGTCTGGACAGGTCTAGAAGTATACTTCAATAGCATTTTTGTTCTCGAATTCAGAAGATGTTATAGCTGAATATTTAGTGTACCACAAATCTAATTCTCCGTTTAATATATAATCATTTAAATTTGAATTGGTGCATTCATCAATTATATTTTAATATGTTTTTACTAACTGTTTGAATCTACTTTTAGTCTCTTCGGATATTTTCATTTCTATCTTAAATAAAATACAATCAAAATTATTCAAAACAATCCTGTGCAATATAAAATCTATCGTTCAATTGGTCTAGAAAATTATCAATAAAAGGTATTCATATTGAGACTCTCAAAAAATATTCTGGATTATCTGACTTACTTTTGACGTGGCAATCAAACAGCAATATCAAATTTTTTACATAATATTATCACAGATAAAAATAATTATTGAAACTCTACATCGCAATTTTCTCTAATATCCTGAATATTATTTTGAACATTAGATGCAACTTCTAGTGTTAGATATTTGCTTCTACCTTTATACTGACTCATGCAGGTTTTTTTATTAACATTTAAAATTCAAAGTTTGATAAAATTTATCACTCTACTGTACAGCAAAGTAGTACACACTTGCCCACCTTTTTTTTTAGCACAGTATTACTTACAATATAAAAGTGTAACATTGGAAAATTCCAATTTCATCACGTTTATCTTTATTGCTGTTCGTATTTTTAATCGTTTATCACAAATATGGTGTACACGTGTATATTATAAACAAAATACGCATATTATTCTACAATATAATCACCTTTATAAAAATTAATATTACATATGATACTGAGTATTTGCAATGACTTATACGAAGCATAACTACTCATAATCATTGTCCGTTACACAAAATGACATTGGAATATTATTTTGATAGGTACCTAGGCACATGTACATACTATATATATATATATATATATATATATATATATATATATAATATATGTACTCGAATGATTAAAAAATGTTACCATATAATTATATTACACACTGACAAATTACATTAGGATAAAATTTTGCGTACGTTAACGTGGTCGTAATTTAATTATTTTTTTTATTATTATCATTTAGTATATAGAAAAATCAAAATGCGAAAAATTGGTATTTTCAAAATCTAAAATAGGCTTAACCTAATATTTTTTTTACTTTCATTCGATGACCTTATGCGTATATCCAATGTTTCAATCATTTCTATGGCACCTTATATAGTATATTTTATGTATATATATTTTTTTACACTAATACTTTGAAGTACAAAGTATTATTATCAAAATAAGGTACATCCAACGAATCGCAAGAAAATAATAGATTTATAATATTTATCATTTTTTACTTATCATCCATTACTTATGTATCTTCTATACATATTATATATTATATATCAGTCAATAAACGTTTGTATTGAGTTTATATACTTGGAAACTACTGAACCAATTGGCATCAAATTTGATACACATATTCCTTGAGACTTGGAGTGTGTTCTTTGCTTCGTTTCTTAACCTCTATAAATTACTATAAGGTATCCCACACATAAATTCAGTTTTGGTTCTCGAAATTCGAATCATTTTTTTTGTTTGTATATAGGATTGCCATTGGTTACAGAAATAGCATTTACAAAAATATTGGTATAGACTATAGACTATAGACTATCCGATCCGCTATGCTATGGGATTTTATTTTAATAAAACAAAATAATATTTAATTAATTGTTTGTTATTCAAATGTACAACAAAGCAATATCCACATGTTTATAGCTTATAGACTAAAAAACACTATTTGACCAGCTTTAATAAAAGTTTCAAAAATTATTGTTATTAGAAATGTCAGAAAAGTTTAAATAGTAGCTTGACCTACGTTAAAAATATATGAAATGCTATACACAATCTACCTAGGCGTTTCACCGGAGTTCACAAAGAGAAGGACACTGATTTCGATTATCCCGTGAGCTGAAGTACTTACACTAAAACCGAGATACACTGATATAGCGCCGTATTGTATGTTTGTTAATTTTTTCATTTATATATAATAACAATATGATAATTAGAAAGTTAAAAAAAATCTTAATTATCCGCTTATTTTTATATTTATCATCTTTTGTCTGCCGTAATTATCTAGAATTATTTTTTTTTGACATATACCTATTAACATATACATAGTATATACATAAGATAATTTTCCAATATTTCAAAAGTGTCATAATATATTATAATGAACAATAGTGTTCATAAATGAGTATAATAATATTCACTCTCACAGTCTTACCTGATAAAGTGATAAATTAATTTTAATAGAAGATATTTATCATATTCTATTCAAATAATGTTCATGGGTAATTCTGATAGTTTATCAAAATAAACAAACATAGGAAATTTTGTTAGTGAACATGTAAATATTTTTCATTGTTGTTATTCAAGAAAATTTTAATTGACATAAATCGATAAAAAATAATGATGCAACATTTTTAAATTATTAAACAAAATTGTAAGCTAAATGAAAAAAATAATCACAGGTTTAAATAAATGTATAATAATTATATATATAAATTACTATTATAATTGTTAAACAAATAAAAACAAATGCTAATTTCCAAACTTAAGAAGCTTTTCCATATTTTGAAATTTTTGCCGATTCCACGATTATAATATATTTATCAATAACAATTCACATTTCACACACATAAAGTTTAAAAATTTAATTTATAATATAAATAAATCTAAGATATGGTAGTATAGAATGTTGACTATGATTAATGCTTATTAAGGACAAATCATTCAAATCACGTGTTAATAATGTTTATTATTTATGTCTACCACGGTGCTTAGATTATACAAATTACTGTATACTATAATCATAACAATATTATGTACCGCATAAACGTATAAAAACCTTGGATAGGTACCGAAATAAAAATGCATTAACATCGAATTTTAGTATAATAATAAAAATACAAAAAAAAATCAAATCATAATAAGATAAAATCAATTTATGATTTTATTCTTCAATTTCATATTCTGATATACCGAATTCGTATAGTTAAAATAATTATAAAAAGTGTTAGAAAGTATTAACATTTAATATTGGTTCTTTGATAATATAATGATATGCACAGTAGCTACGTACCATAGTACAATAGTGTACAATATATTGTTAATAGTTTTAACAGAGAAATTTTTACACTGGTTTTTACGATGTTTGCGTTGAAAGTAAAATCTTCTTATGTAACAAAATATAACTATTCCAAAGGCTTTATGTAGTCTATAAAACGCAATAAAAAGTTAAATTAGTAGTATACAATTATTTTGTTTCTATGTTTAATAACTATGAAAAAAGGAAAAACGAATTTATGAAACCTACATATTCCAGCGAAACCTTGACTAGGTACTTTTGTGTAAGCCAGATGATTGATCATTGCTTTCAAATAAATAAAAACGATGTATTTCACCGAAATTGACAAATACAGCGATTAAGAATTCCTACCACTCAATCTCTGACATATCTTATTCGTATAAGGCAGCTATTTTTTTTTTTTTATAGCAATGAAAAATTATTATTAAACAACATTGTTTTATATATATATTTCATTGTTTAATTATAACTGTAAGTTTGGTACTCTGTTAGTTAGACAGAAACTCATTAGTTTTATATTATTACATGGAGAAACATGTTTTCATGTAGTCAGTTGACTATTAATAAGAAAAAATTAACAAATAACTTCGTTTATAAATAATTATATAGTATTAATATATTATACAATAATATACTTGTATGCGTGTGAATAGTAAGTGCACACATTTATACAGAACAAATATTAATTTTTAATAAATAATCACGTTTTATAGACAAATCTACTACAATGTATTATGATATTTCAAAATAAAATTAATTTTATTACTATATAATACAAGTATATACAATGTTCTATACTTCTACTGTTATGTAAAAATTGAACACGTTGTGCATAATATTATGTACTTATTATTCAATAATAGCGCCTCATTCCCTCATGCGCTCGCTTATGTGTCATTTCAAACATAATAATTTACGGTTTTGGTGATTAATATTTACTTTTTTAGTTATGTAACGTTAACGATTCAAATAGATAGAACATTATCGTGACTGTATACGATTTGATTTCTAAATAATTCACTCTCACATTAACTCCTAAAAATGTTAGCTGTTTAAGCTAATAATCCTGTACACATTATAATTTGACACTTACATTACCCCAAATAATTACCAATAACCATCACATCGAATAAAAACATAATATAATACTTTATAAGCATGCAGTATATAAGTACTTACTTGAAGTTATATCAATAATTATGAATATAAAAGATGATGACCGTGACATGCAGATCTTCATCCATAGGATTGAACTAATTATGTTACTAAATATCTAATGATCGTAGTGACACACAAAACGATAAAAAAAAATAAATAATTTACCCATATAATATTCTCTTTTACTTTTACCACTCAATTTCCATTAGATCAAAGATATAAATCATAGTATGGTTTAAAACAAATGGAAAAAATCAATATTAAATCGATACATTCATACTCAATATAGGTACATAATATTATATCTGGTGTCTTGGTTGGTTTTTTTGAAATAATGAGTGTCTTACATTAAATGGATCACTCCATATATTACATTAAGTAGGTAACTAAATCACGATTATGTTTAGTTATTAAGTACAAAAAAGTTTGTACATTAAGTTTTAAAATATAGGTTTCTCCTAACAATTTGGTGACTAAATGTAAAATTAACTTAAAATACGTTTTTTTATAAATATAAACGAGTATTCTACAGGTTTGTGTTACCTCCTAAACGTCTTACAACATAACATGCATTCGAGTAGTTTTTTATCACAGACCAGTCAATTTTGAAGAACAGAATGACGGAAACACATGAGACAATCAATGGTTACCTACTTACCTACCCACTATTTTATATGAATTAAATATTACCATTTAATACATTTCTTATTGTTATTAATATATAATAATTACAATAATGTATTAATATTCCACATATAATTTAGAAATCCTATAACTATTTGACAACCTCTTAACAAAAAGTAAGCACATAATATCCACTGTCACTGTGGACATCAGTCATTAAACTCGTTAATAATGATATTGCCGTTATTTTAAAATTTCATCAATCGAACATAAAATCATTCTTCGACCACCATCGGTGTCCACAGTA
>JACXSJ010002775.1:0-36827 GCA_014851325.1 Pentalonia nigronervosa
AAACATAGATGAAATTGTAAATATTTTTATTAAGAAAAATAGAAAAATGATTTTTACATAATATTTGTTTGGATATTTATAATTTTTACGGTAAGAGGTAAGACTATACCAACCTGTTCACTCCTATATCACAAATTATATTTAGTAATTAATGTATGTAAAATGTAATATAAAAATTAGCCCATAGAGAAAATAATTTCTATATACGCCACTGTACCTACCAATATTTGTTTATAAGTTTTTGTTAGTTATTTTAATTATCATTTATCACATTTTCTAAAACTGTTTAGATTTATTTATTTAGTGTTAGTCATTATTATGACCTATATTTAATGTATCTAAAACACAAAATATTACATAATATTATAACATAAAATTAATTATGTGATTAATAATTTTTATTTTTCAAAAGAAACTCAAATTATTTAATTATATATATAAAAATATCGTATTATTAATTATCAATTTCTTAGATATATTTGTTTACTCGTGTTGAAATATACAATTAATATTAGTATTCGATCATTGTAAGCACATGTGTGCACATAACAATATTGTATTTCACTCATAACCTTCTAGTAATAATATTACGGATAAGGACATAACTTTCATTTGTTATATGGATGTAAGATGATCTCAATGATGGCATATATACTTTCAATGTACATAAATAAAAAAAAATGAGAGAAATCACCATGGTTTTAATACAAACACATGGAGAATAAAATACACAGGTAATGTTGGGTATGTAAGTACACAGATAATATAGGGTATATAGGTACACGGGTAGTATGTACGTGTATTTTAATTACACGGGCTTTAATCACGTTTCAGTTAAGAACACATGTACCCCTGTAGTTCATTACATGTGTAATGACGAGCACTACCTATAATGTATACAAACATAAATAAGTGGAGTGTTTTTTTTCATTTAATTTAATGAAACATCTTTTTGTCGTCATTAAATACCATATTCAATTTGTTAATAAAATATTAGTAGGAATTCCGAGGTACTTTATGAAGTCACTAGAAACAAGGCTTGTTAAATGGCATTTTAGAAACCACTATACTAGATATAGTAAATATGTATAATGAACTTACAACAGCAAAAATAATACGCAAGTGGTTCTTTACTATGGTCTTACTGTAATCAGCAATGGTATGTACCATAAGAAGTGTACTTACACACATTTTATACGATTCAAGTTAGTAATATGAAACATGAATAATAATAGGTATAGATAACTTAGGTAACGCTTCATAATACAAAGTCAAACACGCTGAAAACATTGTACTTTAATATTATTTTTTGTTGATAGGAGCGTGTTCTACATAATTTAGAAATAATAATATATGTGTATTTGTGCGTAATCAATATAATAGTAAAAATATTAATATTTTTTTATACCTCATAAATAGAAAAATATATTCTATATCGTTTGAATAAAATAATAATATATTTTATTTAAAACAAATATTCTTATATAAGAATAAAATAGTTAAAAGCTTTAATTTTTTCTTTTACACATATCACGTTTTTAAACAGTTCACAACAGTTCAAATCTTATATTAACAACTTATACATGACATAAAAAAAAATTAAAATAAAAAAACTGTTTTTTCTTTTGCCTGAACACATATTCCCCAAATTATATATAATAATATGTATGATATAAGACTTATGAACTTATTATGGCGAATGTAACATATTCGGAGGGGGTAGACTGTAAATCGACTTCAGTCGTTTGCAGTAGATATTGACGAGTGACCAAACCCGATCAGTAGCTAATATTAGCTTGTAAGTAAGGCTTATAAGCCATAATTGTATTATAGTTAACATTTGTATACAAAGATTTTAAAAACATAATATTAGATTCTGAGCGAAGTAATGCATGAATTGATTTTTAAAATATATATTTTTTTTTCGTCTAAGATAATTATTATAAGTAATAGAAAAGTGCATATAGGTACATATATCATTAATTTCGAGGGAAATTTCTGGAAGAAATTTAATCTAGTTGGTATTTTGGGGAATCAAAACTTAAAATAATTTTAGTACTATTCAAAAGAACAAAAAGGAAACATTTAAGGAAAAACTTGATTTTGTACGCAAAATCAGTATTTGATCAAATCAATTTTGTTCTTTTAATGTAACTTAAAAACGAATAACCGTAAATGCTTTAAATGTTTAACTTTTATTTTTTAATATATTTGGCCAAATTTTTAAAATATCTTGATTTTTTTTTTGAGTTATATACAGACATTTTTTATTTTTGATTTTCTTTAGTTTTTCTCTGTTAATATCAATAAAAAAATTTTTTGCTGGGTTGAAAACCTTGAAAATTTAATTTAAGATTTTTCATAAGTTGTGTTTATATAGCTAATTAAAAACATTAAAAATACATAGGTATGATTTTTTTTATAAGCATTTAAAGTTCAAATTTTCACAATTTTTACAGTCAACGCTATCATTGAGTGGAGAAGTCAAGCATTACAGCAGTTACTTCGTACTAAGTTCAGACATATATTGATGAAGATGCATTATAAATTCTCCAAATATGTGGACGTCAGCATCTTCTCTAACTTTAAAAAACATCCAACGTATTATAACGGTTGTGAATCGTTTCATTCATGTTTCAATGATGGCATAAAAGGTTTTCACCAGTGTTTATAAAAAGTAGATAAAACTCTCATACCAAAAGTAAGAAAAAATTTATATCGCAAAAAAATTAGATATACTGACAAAAAAATAAACACCTTAACTTCTTTTTTTTTTAATTTATATACTTTCATACTATTACATTTAAATGTAACTTTCAGTCTAACTAATATATATAACTTTTTTAAATTAGCATTTCAACAATTATAGTGCACAAACAAAGTTATTGTAGCTAAAGAAATTTATGTATATATATTTTTTCTATAATTTAAAGAATAAATAAATATTGTAAATAAAATTGTATTATAAATGTATATTTATATTTTATATCAGTAATACTATTAAATGTACCTACCCTTTTGAGACTCGGGAGAGTTTACATACCCTTCAGCTAGTACCTACTGAAGTAAACCCAGGAGAGTTTAGAAGTTAACCATCTTGAGACTTTACAATCGTCCATGGGTAATGGGCGTAAGTTACTTTATATTTTAGATATTGAAAAATTCCAGTCTATTTACCATACTCTTTTTACTACATACCTGTTCGCTGTAGGCGAAATTTACAAACATAGTCCAACAAAATACCTATTTAATATTATTTTATATGATAATAATGACAATCTTTGTTTTATCAATAAATAAAATAATTGTTTTTGCCTCATTGTTTATTATTATGAACAAAATATGTTGTATACTGTACTGAGGGGTATTGTACTGTAGGGGTTTGCAGATTAAAGTTTTCTCAAATTACTAAAAAATAAAATGTAGAATTAATGTTTGATAATTAGATTCGTATGCTATTGATACGCAATATTTTATTAGGATAGTAAAAAAAACCTTAAAAGTTATTAACGAGGCTCCATAGCTTTATACCTACTATAAAAACTAAAAACACACTTATAAACTGTTGTTATATTTCTTTTAACTAATCAGAAATAACCAAATAATAAAATATATAATATTGTTTTATTAATATTTTGATTCATCTATATCTATATAATATATTATATAGGCTATAGCTATACGCCTATACATATAATATATATAAATTAATGTTTATTTCCTTTAAAAATAATGTCAAAAACTACTGAACAGTTTTCAATAAAAGTTATATAGATTCCTTGAGACTAGGACAGTATTTATACCTCTCTTATAATTTCTTTATAACTCCTATAGGTTGCGATAAAAAGGTTCACACATGAATTTAGTTATAACTTACGAAAATCGTATATTTTTTTTATTTATTTTAATGGTTACCATTGGTAAATGATCAGTTACTAATCAGAAATGTTAAACTTGATCGACTGATTTGTGTTTTGAGATCAAATTTTCAGGACTTAATCGAATATGTTTACCCAGAATTTTCTAACATTTCTACTGAGACACCGAGTTGACTTCAAGAGTAATTTGAAAGAGTAATTTTGTGCATAGTAGCAGGGCTGTACGGACAGCCAGTTTAATGATAATTTAATACACATTAGTTTCGTGTAGCAGCTGTAATGCTTATAAAATATATAAAAATTAAACTAAAATTAACTTAGTAATGAAAAAATGTATTTATTTGAGATTAAGGACTTCAAATACTATAGAAACTCAGACTGGGTGAATAAATTAAAGAACAGATATCATTAAACTGTGGGAAATATAGAAAATCCTAAACATTCTATATTAGCTAAAAGATAGAAACATAATTGAACCGCTATTGGGTCAAATTTGGATGTTAGATACCAACAGGCAATAACTCATTGATAGTAGAATGTGTAGAATGTAGAAACCATACAATCGTTGGTCAAAAATATAGAAGAGGGGTTGATGAATGGAATCGAAAAACAAATAAAAAATGGAAGGGGAATTTTCAGAACATAGTTCCGCATGCGTCACGAAAATAAATAACTGTAGACAATTATTCATATAATACATTTTTTATTAATTAAAGATAGGAATTGTTCATTCTCAAAAGGTACGGGGAAGAAAAAACTGTACCTACGTTACCTGGATGATTTGGCGAACGGATACGGAAGTCAGCCACCGACGGTGGGCAGTAGATTATGATGAACGGTAGCGCGTATTATTATTATTGTAATGACGACCATTATTGTTAAATAAAGTAAGAGTGAAATAAATTACCTTAAATCAAAAAAAAAACTGACAGCTCTAGATGCTAAACGCACTACTGCTGTTAATATTCAATTACATTAAAGTATATATATTTTTTATCATATCGATTAAATTCAAATAATAATTTTGAAAAACGTATTTTTTAAATATTCGTATTATGAGAGGAGAGTAGGTATTTGTTGTATTATGTCCAAAAATTAATTTGTAATTAATATACGGTGTTGTCCCGAAGTACTTAAATATACCTAAGTAGACCTGAGTAGATACCTACCTCCTGTTTTTCATAAGTAATTTAAATATTCAAAAATATTTATGAACTTACCCAAGTAGATACCTATTGCGCACCTGATATAATTATTATTGTTAACATAATTGCGTACGAGTGTTTTCACGTTTTTATGACTTAGACGTGGACTACTATTTGTTGGATGTAATGATTGAAATGATGGAACGGGCTAAATTCCATCGGTTCTACACGACGCGTCCGATATGGTCTCAATATCTCATACGCTTGGTCAAGGGTATGACTGAAATGAGGCTTACGTTAAAAACAACATCGATTACATGGTGTCCGGACATGCGGAGAGGGCCATATTCAAGTTCATGGCAAAAGAAAATTTCCGGCGAGTGTACGAACTACGAGAGTATACGTATAATATTATAGTAGGTATATTGTGATTACATATTATAAACTAGTTAGTGTACATTTTAAAGTTTCCCATTAAAAACCCAGATTTGTTAGCTAACAAAACAATAGAATTTATCACTGGTTTGCGCAATAATATACTGTTCATTTATATATGTATAAATAGTATATATATACTAGTATATATAGTAGGTTATGTATAGTATATGTATATTATTATATGTATAGTAGTTCAAAAGATTATTTTCCTATTGTTCAAAACTATTTACTCAGCAGTATACAAACTATTTTTTATTAGCTAGTACGTATTTTGTTCATTAGAAGATAAACATATTTCGATGTACACAACAAAAAATATTGTATACCTAAAAAAAAACGACACTGAGCAGAGACGGTCTGTCAGCCTATAATTCTTATGTTATTATTATTTTTTTTTTATTAGTATACAAGAAGTTGAACTACTTTTTAACAAAAACAGACCCCATATATTTTATAAGTAGTAACTATTATAACATGGTTGCATATATTTCTCGATATAGGTATGTTTATCTACGTTCAAATTGTGACATATGTAATAATAATAATATATTTCTTTAGCTGTTATTAACTAATAACTCAATTATGTCGTACCATATGTTCTATACAAAATAATTAAATTATATAGTTATATATTATTTTGTATATAAAATTAATCTAAATAGTTTGAAAATTACATTGTGTACAGTAATATACGCTATGGCGAAAAGTTTTCCTGTGAATATTTTATAAATTACAACAAAATAAATAAAATAATTAATTTTTGTTTAAATATTGAATCTAAATTTAATAAAATATGAACTCGAAATATCTAAAAAAAAATGTGTACATTTGTATTTTTAAAATGTTTAGGTTCCTGTTAGAAAAACTAATCGAGGAATCTTGTACATATTACATTTTCAAGTTTTTTAACTATGCATAAAATTAAAAAATTTAAAATGCCTATAAATAGTTTAATAAGTTAGTCTAAATATTTTTAAAATCTATTTGTGTTTAGAAAATTATAATTGAAGTAGGTTGGCTAACTTCACGGTAAAAAAATGTGTTTTGTAGATAAGGAGTGGACTTGCAAATATTGACGGAACGTTTGGTTTATGTATCGATATTTCAGAGCGACATGAGCAAGTTAAATTAAGTTAACCCAAATATTTTGCAAACGAATTTCTATTAACTATTTCTTACCTTCAAATAATCGCAATTAACTCAAAAAATATTGGTGAAAATTTGGAGTCAATACGTCAAAATGGGTGGGCCAACTTCATATATGTGTATAATACTGTGTGCACATAATTTGTATCTAAAGTTTATCTTTGAAACAATTATTTTTAAAACTCTATAAAGTGAGTATTAAGGAAGTAGGGTAGAATAAAAAAAACTAATTTTTTGTACGAAAATGATTTTTATGTATTTCAACGTATTTTACAAAATTTTAATTCCATACAAAAATGTAAAAAAAAAAAAAAATATTTTGACACAGTTTTGTAATATTCATATGAAAAATTGCTCGAGTCTTATCCATATACATAAATATAAGAATAAAATAGCATATTAATTGCAGTCAATAGTAACTAATATATATATAATTATAAATATAAAATTAAAATTATGTTAATAAATTGTATATTCCCGATAATTTGAAACTTATGAAAAATTCAATAAATTGTATTTCAAAATGTTTGCAATAAATGTCCTTTTTAATAGTCACAATTATTTAAAATTGATAAATTAATATTCAAGTTACCGAGAATCTACAAGAATTGAAGATTTAACAAATAATTAAAATAATTAGTGTAGACAGTAAAAAATATAAATATAAAGATTATTTTGATTTAAGTTCATATAGTATTGCAAAGGTAATAATCATAACAGCTGTTTTATACTTAAAATGAATAAACACAATAATAATTGCAACAAAACATATAAATATAAAGATTTAAATAATGTTTTAGCTTAATTGTGATATTAAGGACATAAATATTAAAATTTGCATTCATGTTATATGAGCTTAATGTTAAAATTATGGCAGTTTTATAACAAACAAATGTTATAATAATCTTAACGGAAAAACAAATTGTTAGATGTTATATTTAATTGAATGGTTTTTGTGAAAAGGGAATCAGTCATTTTTTGGACATTTTGATATTACACATCATAATTGAACAAAATTTTATGCTGAATCTAGTAATAACACTGTCATTAACATGTGATCATTATTTTTATTTTGTATTACAGTGTGCGTTTTAGTGTCATGTCTAAAATATTTTTTTTTTTTGTGAGAAAGGTCTCAAGCAATATTGCTAGTTGACAGGGAAATTCTCCACACGGGGAGATTTTAGCATACATTTTGGAAAAGGAAAAAAAGGGAATTTATGGTCTTTGTAAGGGAAATTACTGTTTATTACTGTTAAATATGTTTCTTATTTAAAATTATATTTATATATATTATATATTTTTTGAATTAGAATTCGATATTATCGTTATCAGAGTAATCCGTGGTATTATCAAAGAATAATATATGAACCGTATTTTTGATACATATCATGGCTACATATATCAGACTTTTTTCAACTATCTAGTCACATTAGTGATTAGTCCATTAGTTTAAGATCTAATCTTCAATCTACTGTCTAATGTAAACTGCATAGACGTAGACACTATGGGTTTATATAGAAGTACAAAAAGTAGTAAATGCACATATGAAAATTTCTACATAGATGACCCACTGCCTTCCACAAAAAGATGCACCACTCCGAAAAAAACCAGGCAAATAAGAAATGAATTAACCAAAAGAGAAAGATCTAGGACTTTTCGGAAATTATTCAATCATGCTTGGTTCTAAGATGACAAGTTTAAAAATTGATTAAAATAGTTATGTTAGACAAATCAAAGTGTTGTTGCAATGCAATGCAATGTTACTTTGACATATGGAAAAAGTGAGTTGGATAAGCATGCGGCAGGTAAAAAACATATCATAAATATTAAGTCAATAGGTAGTATAAATTTACTTAATACTTTATTTTAAACACTAAAAAGTAGTCCAATAGAAAAAAAAGTAAAAACTGCTGAAATAAAACTTCCCAATTTTTTTTGATGAACATAATGTAACATTCCAAATTGTCGATCATTTAATTCTTCTTTTTAAAGAAATAATAGATAATTCTGAAGTTATAAAGAATGTACAAAGATGAATTTATACCAAAAACATTTCATAATTTTTATAAAAACCTAAAATCAACCAAAAATATTGATCATATAGTATCAGACAAAGAAAATGAATGATAAAACTGTACAATTTGTTTTTATTTTAATATTTTGTTATATATAATTTAAAGTGATTATTCTTCATGTTAAAAGTAACTATTTATTTTATGCTAAAAGTAGTTATTTATTTTTAAAACTTTTATATTGTTTAAAATGTTGATATTATAAATTATATCCAAAAATCTAATGGTTTTATTGAAACTTAAAATCAATCAAAAATATATTACTATATTCTTAATTGTTCTTATAAACTTTATTAAATAAATAAAATTATGATCAACAGTAATGTCTATACAATATTTTTTACCTGTAAATATTCATTTCCATTTTTAATATAATATTATGTACATTATACATATTATTTAAATACTTTGTATTGTTAGAGTTACTTTTCAGAGAACTTAAACTATTATATACAATAATTAGTTATTTATTTTATGCAATCTATAATATATTGCAAAATAATTTATGTGTAATAAACAACTAAATTATAAAAAAAATTAATTATTTATTTTTGTTGACTTAATCTCAATAGCACGAATATTATTGCATAATAATAACTTGATACCTTTTGCACTTAAAGGTATCAAGTCGTAAAATATGATTTACATTCATGATATTGGTATCAAGTCAACAAAAATAACTAAAAAATGGTTTCTAAATATTTTTTTTACATAATCTTACAATTTTATCAATGTTATAAATAAAATTAATAGTTTTAAATTTATTTTTTTAAATATAGAAGATGAAACGTTTTTTTTTTATCTACTGAAAAATTACTATTTTTGACTTGATCCCCTTTTCACTAAAATAATCCAATTGGTTCTTGATATTAACATCAAATAAATATTTATGTACAAATTATTTAATAAGTTTGTTCGAAGGACAGATTTTGGTAACAATATAGTTGTATAGTTTTTTTAAAATAATAAAAGTAGTTTTAAGAAAACAGTGTCAGTGTAGCTTTAGTCACTAACTAGGCCATTATACTTAATTGTACTTAAACAATAAATTGTTTTATCATTAATACCTCTAATGATTAATGTTAATGCCAATCTAGCTAAGTTTAACACTGATAGAATAAAAATACACACATGCACACATATGTATGCGTAATAAATTATCAAAGAGGATCATAAGATTAAATAAATAATAGCAATAGAAATTGTAGCATATAAAATGTAAAAAAAAAATATAATTCTAGCATTAAACCAATAATTTATATAATGCTAAGAAAATGAATTACTGTTACTACTTAGTAATATTAATTATATTAATATACAAGTCTAAATAATGATTATTATTATTTAATATATACACATACATTTAATTACCACCAAATTTATAATTATATACATGACATTTAATGATGTTAATTATTTATTAATTAAGGGGTTGCTTGATTTTAATAACTAATATGTACATTGAATATTGGACTTACCAATATAATACTAATATTATAAACCAATATAATAGTTAATTAGATAAGCAAAAAGTGGTATCAAATCATTCCTAATTAATATAATTCTTGTGAAAAATATAATGTATGTTAGTTTGTAAAAAATCTAAATTAAAAACAAATATGTTGATACATTAAAAAACCAGACCTTAAATTTAATTAAACATATGCTTCAGATTTACCTGAATTAGGTCGAATTCGTGCCAAAAATTTTTGCCAACTATTCAGAGTTTTACTAGACCAAATCCAAACACTTGATGTAAGACCAACTAATAATGAAACAAAATATTTTGCTATATACACCTCAAAGCTAGGCTTTCTTCCTGGGTCATTAGGTTGAGAAGGACATGGTAGAGCATACTTTGGATCTTGGCAAAGAGTAGAGTGCCAGCTAATAATCCATGAACTGAGATTGACATGTTCATAAACTAAACATAAGATTTGAGCCACAGCAGGTACTGTGTATAGAACACTAAAGACGCCAATACGTATCATTAATTTTTCCAATTTGTCAGTGCCTCGAGTGCCATCATGTTTCATTACTTTTCGAATGCGACATAAAGAAACAAATCCAGCCATCCAAAATGCTGTACCTAAAATCAGGTATACTACTAAAGGAATGAGCACCATGTCCCTCACAGCTGTATCATCACTCCAAACTGCCATTGAACAGATACCAGTTAAAACATCACCTAAAATATTTAAATAAAATATAAACATTTTTTTCAAACAGTTTTATGTATAACTAAATAAATGTAATATTTCGGGATTAAAAAATTTGCATACTCATAAAATGAGCTTTTATTTATCTATTTCATAAAATTTAACATACATTTATCAACATTTTTTTTTGTTGTGAACACGTGAATATTTTCTAGGAAATTAAGTGTATAATCGATATTAGCTATGAAATTGTATTTATATTAGGTCATCGTTATTAAAATACAATGTGATCAAGATTTAAGGTAACACTAAATATTTCAGCCTGATGAACTTGTATTGAAATGAATTTGGGGGAACCTAGAAGGTACTGAAATACATATTTGTAAAATTTTTAACACTTACGTTGTGGACAAAAGCAGTACACATATATTTTTTTTTAATGGTAACACCATTTTTAGCACATGATTTGGATTGGTTGAATTTTTTTAAGTCTATTTGACTCATAATACTTGGCTCTAAGTTTAAAATTGAATGAATGACAGTCTTTGTTCAATTTTGAAGAAAAAAATGTTTAATTTACCTGAATAATTTCTTAATTTTTGGTTCATATATGTGATTTTATTTTATTTTTTTCATTAAATGTTATATAATTTCTATGCAAAAATCTTCACTTCCTTTAAGACAACTATGTTTTTAATTTTTATAATTAATTTCTGGACATCACATTATAAATAAGAATATTAAATATTTAATTACTATGTATATTTTTGTTTGTGTTTATTTTACTGCACTAATAAGTAATAACAGTATTAAGTACTATAATCATTATCATAATAATAATAATAGAAGAAGTGGTATTTATAATACAAAAACTTAAATGTGTACTAAATTTGTTGTATGTGATATTTTGTATTTGTGGTCAACTACGTTATAATTACAATTTAAACTATTTTTATTGTGGAATTTTATTTTATACTTCATTAAATCTAATATCATGATAATCAGATAATGTATTTAATTATTTTAATGTGATGATAAAAACTATATTGACTTTATATCTTAGATCTGTATTCCGCAGCTCAGTCTGTGCTTTATTACACGTGTGTTTAATAAGTACTCCAATAATATTATTAGTTATTAGTTGTTATAAATATGAATAATGCTGAAAAAGTTGAGTTGATTTTAATTTTTGGCAAATGTCATTGTAATACTCGCCTAGCTGCTAAGACATATGCCAAACAATACCTAAAAAGGTACCATTCACCCCATAATTTTGTTCTACCTACAACTTTTACAAGATTTAAATCAAAAAGGAAGATTTCCAAATAGAGAAAATAACGAGAACCAATAAAAGCGTAGAGCAAATATGTTTAATAAAAATACAGAACTACAAGTACTAGCTTACATATGAGCAAACTCATGATTGTCACTTGACATGTTACTCGTGAAATAGGTATTTCTTATGGCTATGTTCAAAAAGTTCTAGAAAAGCACAAAATTCATCCATATAAAGTGGATTTGGTTCAATATTTACAAGCAAAAAATTCTACCCATAGATTGGAATTTATACCTTGGTTAAATATTGAATTTCATAATGACCTTTTAATTATAAGTCATATTCTTTGGATTGATGAATCAAAATTTACTAATAATGGCATTATGAATAAACAAAATCATAGATACTAGTATGATACAAGTCCACACTGGTCACGCGAAACCAATTTTCAAACAGTTTGGGGAATTAATGTATGGTGTGGATTAATTGGTGGATACATTGTAGATTAATACTTTTATAATGGGATACTTAATAGTAGACAATATTTAAATTTTTTGCCTAATGAGCAACCAATACTGTTGGAAAATGAATCATTAGACACTCGAGAAAATATGTCTCTCCAACAAGATGGTGCACCAGCTCATAATGCAATCATTGTTAGACAACATTTAAATTAAATGTTTACAAACCGCTGGATTGGAGTTTATGGAGTAGTTCAATGGCCAATACAATCCCCAGATTTAACGCCATTAGATTATTATTATGGGAACATTTAAAAACTGTGGTGTATATAGATCTACAAAATTAGATCCAGGACTTAAAAAATAATATACAAACAGCATGTGACCATTTAGGAGAGAATCAAATCAAAGCAGCTACTTCAAATGAATTTTTGAGGCGTCTTGAATTAAAATAGACATCTTGGTAATATTTCATACCAAATATAATATGATACTATGTGAAACATTTACTTACCCTCAATTTTTCCCATAGCCAATACTGTAATCGTTTTAGCAGCAGGAACCGTCCATGCCGCCAAATGGAAATAATGAGAATTTGCTTCAATAGCTTCATGTCCCCATTTAAGTCCAGCAGCCAGAAACCAAGTTAATGTCAATACAACCCACCATACAGAAGATGCAGTACTAAAGAAATATGAAACCATAAATAGTACAGTACACCATTCATTATCATCTGTACCTTGAGTGATTAAATTTTGTTTGTTGCACGCAATGTTGTTACCCGATAAATATCCAATCAGATAAGATACGGAAACCATTAGATAACATAAAGACAAGAAAATTATTGGTCTTTCTGGATATCGAAAACGGTGTGTATCAATGGCAAATGTTAAGGATGTAAACAGACAGGATATGGCACACAATATAGACCATAAAGCCACCCATGATCTAGCTTTTCGCATTTGATCTTGACTCCAGAATGCATCACATGGTACTCCACAATCCTTTACCACCTTATTGCCAACCTTTAATGTGTAAACTTGATTGTTCCTTTCAGATCTTTTTTTATTAGCATTAGACTCCATTCGAAACTGTTGTGGGCAAACAAATCCAATATCAAAGCTTTTGGGATTGTTTGAATATCCTTGATCTCCTGAAAAGTACCTAGTTCCGGGTGCTGTTAAATCTTTTCCATTTTGTTCAATTAAACCAGTCTGTGGTGTTGGAGAAGTGTTTGTTACATTGTTCTCACCAACACAGAGTTGGCCATTTACGGGGAACTTTGAACATTCTAGGTTGTCAGGCCATTCGATTTGAAAACGGTTCATGATTGCTTCACAGCCATTGCGCGCCGACACACACAGTGACCGACAGGGTGGAATAGGTCTCTCCATTATAGTGCACACAGGAACGAAAACGCTGCACAAAAAGAATTGCAAATCATGCGAACACTGGATTTTCACCAACGGATAGTATTGCTGCACTTCGAAGCCCGCCTCGTCTTGACGCTGTTGGCCCAACAAGTTAGGCATGATTGTCTCGTTATACGCTATGCCCATACAAAACGGTATGGTGATGAACTCACACCGGCCGTGGTGACTGATAGTATCGTCACCAATCGAACTGTCTTGGATCTGTTGCCTCGACGAGTGGGCAAACGAAACCGAACAGAAAACCACCATCAAAAGCACCGTTGTTGCCATGAACGGCGGCGCCGCAAACCGCAGTCCATACGACATATCGTGTCGGTGAGACGGGATGACGGGGGTACAACTCACAGAGAAACGACGAAGACGACGGTCGGCCAACGGGCACCGGGTGACGTGAACCGATTGACAACGTCCATTTCGCCCAACACACGGTGAATTATGTAATTGGCGTCGCGATTCGATTGGAAGACGACAATGATCGCGGCGGTACCGTAGTCTTTGGGTGGCAAACGGCGCGATGGCGGAAACGGACGGGTGCGCGCGACACGACGTCGAACAACTACAGACGACGACCAATACTAATCCAAAATCAATTAATCTTCGCGCATTCACTATTCTTTGACGGGAACGGGATGATTAAATTAAACAATGAAAATACCACTTCTACGAACAGGTGTGACGCGGGGGTGTCGAGGTATTATTATATATATTATTATTGAAACAACTAATAGTGTATGCACACATTACACAACTACTGCAAACACAATCGAATGCATTCAATTTCGTTATCACAATATCCGATGATCACTAACACTAAGCTACCGGAACCGGAGCAACAAGAACCTGGAATTCGCAGGGAGCTTGTAGACGTCAATAATATACAACGTCTGTGCAACACTATTCTTCGTCGAGATAACACGGCGTTCAGTGTGTGACGTATGTTTGTTAGTATTCTTTTTATCGTCGCGGTAGGAGTAAAAATGTAAAATAATAAAACAACTAATTAGCAATTGAACAGAAAATCCATTATTCAACAATAGTTTGTAAATATCATCAAATATTTTAATCTATAAAATGTTTGTACCACGATTAAAATTATATATAAAAAATGTATTATCTTTAATCGTGGTCTGTATACATTGTCCTCTAAGATTGTTATAATAGTTGCCTATTTTACTCTTTTAATTAATAAAAATTGACGCTTTTATTTATGCTTTAATTCTATTATAGTATAATGTTGTTTAATGTCTATTTTTTCATCATAGATAAAATGCTTATGAAGTTGTTGATTATTATTATTAAATAATTACAGTTAATGTGCATTTTATATTTTAATTTACATGTATTACTATATATTACCATAAATACCATAGTCATTAATATCAGTATACCTATAATATTAACTATTATTATTAAATTATTAAAAATATGGTAGACCCATAATTGTCTCAACAATTATTCAATTTGTTTAAGTAACTTAGAAGAATGATTATATTACCGACACAGGTAGAAATTAGTTGGTTGGATAAAAAATAGCTACACATTCTAACATTAAAATATCAGATTTTTTTGACAAAGATTCTTTGCTTATAATTATTAAATATATAAGTAATTCAAGTTAAAATATGTGTCAGTTTATAATCAGTACCAACAATTAGTATACTGCCAACTGCAAATTTTAAAACTAATAACTTTATATTTTATGACATATAAACAATATGAAAATTAATATATTTTCAAGGTCTATAATAAGATAGAAACTAAATAAAAAAAGTTCAACAAAATGCAGTGATAGTGTATGTTTTAGAAAATTTAGATTTTTTAGTTATAGTTAAAAGCAACATACTTTAAATCAATTTACAGTGAACAATGAAATCATATTTTTTCAAAATTAAATGATAAATTAATGTGCATAAATAAAATGAATTGATGACTATTTGGTTCAGATTCTTTAAATAACATCGAAAAAACACTTAATGGTTTGAATTATTATTATTTTATTGTGTCAATTTATATTGCGTAAATAAATGTACATAATCAATATTTTATATGTACATTTTATTTAAAATAATAATATTTATAATTGTATTTTTTATAAATATGAACCAAAAAATAGTTTTAAGAGAGAAGTATAAACTGTGTTGTACCACATTTTATAATAGGGTGACAAGAAAATATTATTTGTGTATTGATATTAGATGAAAAGTATAATATTAAATACTTATTAATGAGACAATTGACCTAAAATTGTCTTGAATTTCTATTCTCAGTATTAAGAGCTAAAAGTTTTAATAGGTAACAACTTATCACCATATGTATCCTAAATTTAATAAATAATCCGTATGAATATGTGTAATATACTTATTTGTCCTTCAAATAATGCCAACTGCAAAAATGACACTTCTAAATTTTTTGCTCTAGTAAAAAAACATAAGAAAATTCAATAATTACACTGCAACAAGAGTGGCTCATAAAACGATGGCTCAGGTAATGATTATGATTATAATAGTTCAATGGATATTGAGTATATTATGATAAAATATGAAACTAATAATATTTTGAGTCTTTGTAGTCAATTCAATCACAAACCAAGTTTTGAAAAACTGACTGCAAAAAATAGGGGATCAACAACATTTAATTTTGACAATACCCACATTGCTATAAAAGAATATGAAGACTATAGTTTACTTTATCCTATTACTAAAACATTAGAGTTCACGAGTCTGCACTGTTTTATACAAACATAGAAAAATTTATTCTAAAAAAAAATGTAATTTAAATAAGGATCTTAAACAAATAATAAGCAATACTTATAAAAAGTACAGCCTACCTAGTAATGACTGCAATATACAATTAATAGATACATTTTTAAAATCTAATATTAACTAATATGTGAAGAAGTAAAACGATTAATTCAACCAGGATCAATATTTAAAAAACAAAAAATTAAAAAAAAAAGTTGTTTATATTGGAATAGGTATAGTGTTATTCTTTATTTTAACCACTAATTTTATAATTTCACTTTATAGTTTTGAAAGTTTTGATATATTATTATTATAAAAAAGTAAAGCATAATTTTTATTATGCATTATGATTACGGTTTATGCATTTATGAATTTATGAATAAATTATTTTATTAAAATAGGAGAAACTTAATCAATTCATGAAAATAACATGGAGTAAAATAGGCAACTACTTTAACAATCTCGGAGGTGAATGTTGGAAAATGATCCGTCAGTTTTTATATACCAGTGTTCCGTATTATGGTTAATGTTTATAGTATTTAATATTATGCTTATTTTACAATTCTCCATACGTACTACGTGCTTTGTGTCTTTGTATGTTGTGTCGTATAGTGTACGCCGTACCAAAGAGAAGGGTTGAGCATGATTGATTAAAATACAGGAAATCATAATTTAATAATTGCCTTGGATTATATTATTACTTATTAGCTATTATATAATAATATTATGTTATTGATGTATAATTATTGTCGGTAGGCGTCTATATGTTATCAGCAGATAGGATGTTGATGACTTTTACATATTTTTTTACTTTGATCTTTTGAAATATTATCTTATCTGAAAATTCGTTTCATACTTCCCTAATTCAGAATATACTAATTTTATTTTGAATTTTTTTGCATTTTCAATTATAAATTTATTTTTTATTGTTTTTAACGTTAATTTTTTATATTTTTAAATCATTTTTTTCATATTTAGGACATATTTTGTAATTTTTATACAATGTGGGGGATTTAAAAAAAAAATTAAATATTCAAAAAAATTATTTTATTATTATCATTAGGGAGATTTTGCTGTGATTAAATTTTTTCGTGCACAGTTACTAGGTTTACCGTTTGTGTGTTCTACTTAAAATTGAAATGTTTACTACTGTCTATTATTTTACAATTCATATTTTAAATTACTCTAATACCCATTATCACAGCTCTAATAATAATTATTATTTTTAAATAAATTTTTTTTATTTACTAAAGTTAATTTTTTTGATAATTTTAGATTCTGAACGGAGCAAGGAATGTATTGACTTTACAATGATGTTATTTTTGTTTCTGTCATCACGTTTAAGGGCATTAAAAGTGCACCGAATTTCTTCATCAGCATCATTTCTAGTAGGAAAGTGAATCTAATTGGTTCTTTGGGATATGAAAAGTAAAAACTTTACCCTAGTTTTCAAAGGCGTCAGGAAAAAACAATAAAATAATTAAGGAAAAACAGGAATTTTCGCGCGAATCCAATTTTTGACACTAAAAATAATTACAGTAAATATATAAAATTTTCACAAAATGTTTACATAAGCAATTTCTATACACAATAAAATGTTCAATATATTTTGACTTTTTTGAGCTATTTTTAGGTATAATCAATTTTTGGGTTTATTTTACTTTTTTTTTATAACTATCAATAAAAATTTATTCAATCGGTCAAAAAACTTGAAAATTCAAATTGTTGTAAATGAAAATTAAAAAAAGTTGGACGTAAGTCTCCAATAGTTTTTTATAAGCATCTAAAGTTAAAATTTTGACAAAACACGTAAAAATCATGAAAATTCGCAATTTTTTTTAATTGGGAAATTCATAAAAAATTTTTCTACCGTTCTAAAAAAGAAAAAGTTTATCAGAAAGTTAACTAATTTTTTATGAACGTTTGAAATTAGACATTGGATATTCACCAGTTTTCTTCGGGAACAATTTTCTTATTTTGATGTAAATCAAAATGGAGATATTTGAAAATTTCACCGGATGTTTAGATTATCATTTTCTATACACCACAAAAATTTTTAAAAAAAATTCACAATTTTTAAGCTAATTGCAAGCTTAAGAAATTTTCGGCTTTTCAAATTTTTTTTTTTAAATATTGATAAAAAAATTTCATTGTGTCAAATTTTTTGAAAATTGAATACAAAATTTCTTATAAGTTGTTAAAATAGCAGATCAAAAATAATAAAAATACATAAGCACAATTTTTTTTTATAAGCATTTAAACTTTAAATTTTAATCAAAATTCATCATCGAACATTTGCAAATTATTTTGTAGTTAAAAGTATATAAAATAATCAGTTTTCATAGCAAAGGATTGAAAATTTAAAACAAAGGGTTTATAGTGTTACCAAAAAATCAAAAAAATATATTAATATGGTTGATTTTTATAGACGTTTTAAATTTATGTTTGAACGAAATTAGATAGGTATTTAAATCTTTAACAATGTTAATTATTTCATTGTAATTTAAAAATATTTTTCGTGGGTGCTTGAAACTTTGAAAGTATATTATTATATTTTATACACTCAATTCAATTTTTAAATGCATTGTTTTCTATAAAAATTAATTCAACCTACTGTATTATAATTGGTAAAATAAATTATTTTAATAACAATAATATTTTAAAATGAACTTAGCCATGGAGACTGATAGTTCGTCTTCTCTCAGAATCGTTTTTCGTATATAATGATTTTATTTCATTGAATACAAATTTAAAACATCCATGAATATGAGTCACTTGATACCTACTGTACAGCAGAACGGTACCCACTTGCCGACCTTTTTTAAGTTCGTTTTTATATTTTTTTTAGGGAATTTTTTGTGTGTTCAATAGATCAACATCTTATCTCTAATGATAACTAATAAGTGTAAAAAGAAACCATCAAAAATTATATTAATACAGTCTATATACGACTAAAAATCGGATTTGAAGACACCCCAACTATATTACCTATAGTTCTTCTTTTTTATTTCTACATTGGAAAATATTGATCGAACAGCCCCTGTCCTCATTTGTTTATTAGATAGCTTGCAGCAGTAGAATAAAAGAATTTTTTTTTTGTAAAAGGTACACCAACTTATAAGAAAATATTGTATCAAATTTTCAAATCATAGATTTAAATAAAGCATTTTTTATGAATTTCTAACTCAAAATAATTTTTAAATTTTCGTGATTTTGTCAAAATTTTTACTTCAAACGCTCATAAAAAATTATTGTGGATTTAGGCTCAACTTTTTTTTTTTTAATTATAATAATAATAACTTATCAGGAGCCTTGTATTGCTTTTTCAAGTATTTGACTAAGCAAAAAATTTTAATCAACAGTAAAAAAAAAATTATTATGCCTATAATTAGTTCAAAAAACGTCAAAATATAATAAATATTTTATAACGTATAGAAAAATGATAAGAATAATACATTCAGTGAAAATGTCATGTAGCTACGATTATTATTTTTTGTAATACACCAAAAACAAGATTTTATCCAAAATCGGTTTTGCGTAAAAATTTTAGTTTTTCTCAACACGTTTGAAAAGTATTGGGAATTTTTTACTTTCGACTACTCTAAGTATCAACTATATTTACTTTCCTAGCAGAAAAGATGCTGAAAAAGAAAATGGAAGCATTTTTACTGTCTCAAAAAGTGATGACTGATGACAGACACAAAAAAAATAACATATCATTGTAATATCAATGCATTCATCGCTCCGCTCAGAATCGAAAAAGTTGCAAAGTTAAAATACAGGTTTCTTCGTTTTTTTTTTTTTTGGAAATTCCATTTTATTGAACCATTATCATCAATAAACCACCCATACAAACGTCCCACCTAATGCATCAATTCCTGTGGCGGAAATTACGAATGTGGAGTCGCACTATTTACACAGCAGATTTTCACTCATCAAATATAATATAATGTATATTATCAGTATTATGATATGATATTTCATAATATTATTATTAAATACTAATTATTATTATTTATTAATTTATTACTGTTTTTTAGTATTCAGTATAGACAATAGGATTTTATAATGCAATACACTAATTAAAAAAATTATATTTATTAGTATTACTATTATTACAAAAAAATATATAAAAATAATTATATAATATTAGGTATATAATTATATAGTTTTTACACAGACATTTACATATTTAATATACTATACGATTTTATAATGCAATACATTAATTCTTAATTTATATTATATAATTTATAATTTTTAATTAGTATTTAAAAAAAATTATATTTATTAGTATTATTATTAAAAATATAAAAATAGTTTTAAATTATAAAATATTGATATATTATATAATATAGATCTTTTGACGTCACAAGTTGACATTGCCCAGAATGTACTATGTGTAAGTTTTTTCGCCATGCTTCATGCACATGCCATGTACAAAAGTTTTTGATTTGCAGGACCCATATTTTTTACCCAGCTATTAAAATAAGACATACATATATGACATTATGGTTTTCGGTAACACATTGCCAATACAAATTTTTATTTGTTCAAGTAGAACATTAAAAACTACTTCATCAATTCTATTAGATAATAAGAATGCAAATAGATAGCCTTCAGAATCAACATCTGTTACCAGCATTGTATGTAAAATGAAGTCTTTAGGATTTGTACCATGTGTGCTATAAAAACAGATTGGTTTGTGCCATAACGCTTCAAAGTATGCTCTTGATTATGGTCATCTTTAATGTGGAAAACTTTTCATCTAAAACTCCTTCAGCTTTGTAAAAAAAAGAATATTATTTTTATTTTTTGTAGTAAAACTAGCTATATTTTTAGAATCTTTTTTTTGTACAGTGCTGGAAAAGGTTCATTAAGATTATATTGTTTAGAAATATTTACTATATCATGGTAATTCAACTAATCAATGCAACTATATATATTTCTACCATTTCACTGAGTTGATGCATATTGTCCTACCAAAACATTTAATAGTACACCTAGTGACAACTTATTAGCAATGACTAATTTCTCGTTGGCATTTATACTTCTGTGAGGTAGGTCTCTTTTATCACATTCATGTCCTAAATGTGTTTTTTGATACAAAACTGAATATAAACCACTTGAGTTGAATTTTTTTAGTGTTAGAAATGTGGGACAAATATTGCTTAATTTTTTTTGTTTTGGGATTATTTTTGTCACACTTTTTAAACTTTTTTTTCCTGAACGATGACATATATATTTTGTGACAGTACATGTTTTGGTTTTCCACCACATAGCTTTAGAAAACTGAAAGTATGATTTTTGTTCCACATCAAATTCTTTAAAGTTTTGGAACTGTAATTGTTCATACAAGATAATTCTATGGTATTTTTGGTAGTATTCATTGATGTGTTTTTTTGTGCCAAAATCTTGTCTACACATGAGGCATTTAAAATGTTTAACCTGCAATTAAGATATGAAAAACACGGGTGAATTGTAATAATTACAAAGCTGTAAAAGACAATACCATACCTTAGGACATTCAGCAGTTTTGTAATTAAAGCAATGTTCACTGTTATGATTTGATAAATCATTTTTTTTTTGGTATATTTTCTCAAGCAATGAGCACATTTCTAAAGACTCATTCTAAACATACAACAAATAATTTTAAAAATTTTAATAATTAAATATTATTTCATATTGCATTTACAAAAATATGTTCAAATAAGTGAACACATTTAATATGACGTTTTAGGGTGCTTTCCTCATCAATTTTTTATTGCAATAATGATATTTCTATTATAAATAAGAAATAAATAATCATAAAAACATATATTATATAACAGCATATTGACTTACAAAATATTCTTGGACATAAAGAAATTGTTTTCCTTCTTGAATACATTGTGGAAGTACACTTTTTTGATGGCATTTTATTCCTCAAGACTAAGAAACTTCTTTTTCACATAATTTGCATATCTATTTTGTAAAATAATAATCTTGTATACACTTATACCTTTCTAGTTAAATTTTAACTCTATATTACATTACTGTTTTTATGGGGATTTTTGTCAATATGGGTATTATGTATAGAACTTACATATTGAGCATGCCTGTATTTGTTTAAAAATATTGTTGAACAAAATGAACATTTTTAAAAAATTCAACATGAAAAAAAATTTTGAATTGCCCTTATATAGGCTAAATAAAAAATAAAACAATTATAATTGAATCATTTTTGGACGTGTGCTGAATTTTTACATGGAGTTCTAAGGTATCTTTACAATTGAATTTTTTATTACATTGTGCATGCCTGCACAATTATAACTATAATTTAAAGTTATAAAATTACTTTGTACTTACAAAATTATTTGTATCACTTTGGAGATTGAAAACTGAAGAAGTTATTTGATGACGTTTAAAATTATATAGATTGAAAAAATATTTTCCACATTCTTCACATACCTAATGAACATGAAAATATAGTAGAAAAAATTGGATAGTAATATTACTTTATAAAATCTAGAATTACCAACATTATACACAATAAATCATAAAAAAAAATAATAATAATAATATAATATCTGTATACTTATCTTTGAAAGTTGACTGGTAAAATGTGAAGTACCTTTTTTCAATATTTGACATTGAAGACAATTTATTTATAAAAAATTGGGGATTTTTGGTTATACATTGAGCGAGATAAGTTTTAATCAGTAAAATAGTTTTAAATAAGATTTCCTAGAAACTAAAAAAAAGTAAAATAATGCTAATAAATAATATAATATAAATTAAGAATTAGTGTATTGCATTATAAAATTGTATAGTATATTAAATATGTAAATGTCTGTGTAAAAACTATATAATTATATACCTAATATTATATAATTATTTTTATATATTTTTTTGTAATAATAGTAATACTAATAAATATAATTTTTTTAATTAGTGTATTGCATTATAAAATCCTATTGTCTATACTGAATACTAAAAAACAGTAATAAATTAATAAATAATAATAATTAGTATTTAATAATAATATTATGAAATATCATATCATAATACTGATAATATACATTATATTATATTTGATGAGTGAAAATCTGCTGTGTAAATAGTGCGACTCCACATTCGTAATTTCCGTCACCGGAATTGAGGCATTATATAGTTGGCACGTCCCCTACACAACGATATAAGATACACTCTGTAGAAAGTACACCAACAAATTTCTTATCAATTATTATAACAAAATTTATTATCATCTTAAATTAAAAAATCTGGTGATAATGAAACATTTAAACATTAATAAAAAAATAAATAATATAATAAAATATGTTGGGTGACTATTTTTCGTACGGCTAGTGATAAGAATACTTGTATGCCAAGTTGCATTTCCGTATATTCTAGGCGCCCACAATTTATGTTGCGGTTTAAAGTTTCTACTTCCATTTTCTAACAAGATAGCGCCAAGGAATTACCCCAATAATACTTTATATGCTTTTTGTTTAGGATGAGCCGGTCTATAAGTAAAAGGTCTATTGTTATTAACTAAATAGTTACTACCTAAACTTTTTTTTTTTTTTTTTTTTTTTTTTTTTTTTTCCGTTTTGAACCGACGACGCCGCGGGAACTGCTTGCGCATTGCTTCCGCGACGCCGCCATAGTTACTACCTAAACTAACGTATTATTAACTAACCTAGCCTAGATCCCGGGGGAGTCGAAGGACTTAACCACATATTCAGAAAGCCAAGAAAATTTACAGTCCGACAAGACACTTTAAAAAACCACATAGCCTTGTAAGTATTTTTATGTAGCACTCGAAAGACCCAGGCGACTGTTTTCCGTACGTACGCTGTACACGTCTGCCATATGACGCAAATCGGGTTTCCGTCCGTGGTTTTGAATTGTGTATCTGTGTTGTACATATTATTAGCCGCCATAGATTGGCGGCTTCCAAAAATTGTTAACGATGATTTCTATCACGGTAAGACTTATCGTCCAAGACCGCCATGTCTAGCGTTAATATGAAAAGTATTATATTTACACTGTATGAGTTCTTTATTTAATTATTGCCCGTCTTATCTTTAGTGACATTAGACTGTGCATTTTAGTGGTTTATTTTTACAAGTTTTGTTTGTTGTTTATTTTTTTTTTTATTTCTTAAGTGTGTGACTAATATTTAATGTAATATTCTTGCTATTGAATTCTTTGAATTACATTATTAGCTTAGGAAATATTAATTAAGCTAATGATATTTAATGCTGCTATAGGATCTATGAATAATGTGCTATCTTGTGTTGAGTAATACTATTTTTAAACTATGGCCATAAATACTAATATATTGTGAATACCATATTGTTAATGAAATTTATCGATGATTCAGAATAACAGCAAATGGCGTTCCACATATCGTTAAAAATTTTAATTAATTATACTTTTTATTTAATGTTAATTGTTACTTATATTTTGATAGAATATAATAAAACAAATTAAATGCAGCTAAGTCTATATTAGTCTATTATTATATTTAGTTAAGTAACTAAAGTGTCCTGTATTTTTAGTCTTAATTAATCAACCATCAGTATCAAAATAAAATTGATTTTGTGTACCACCTACATAACCACATAACACAACTCATCCATTAGATATATATTAGACATCCCAAATATACATGTTATGTGTATGTCCAGTACATTTGTGTCATTATGTAGATATCTATTAGATATTCATAGAAAGTAACTGGTAGATGATAAGCCGCAGTGGATTATTTTGGATGTTCATTAGATATCCAAAAAAAGTTCAAAACACAATATATTTACAAAAAGTTTTTATTTTTATACATAATATATCAAAATTTACGTCCAGCCGTTTCATTTTTGTGTCGTTAACTCAGATATATATTTTAAAGTAAATTGACCTATTATTATATAGGTTTTAATATTTTATTCTTATATACCTATTGATTTACATTAATAAATAATGAGTTACACGCCTAATAAATACGAAAAAAAGTTCAAAATAATTATTACTTAAAACGTTAAACGGACGTATATCATAAGGAAATGTACGGTTATACAAAAAATCATGTAATGCGTTTTTCAACTTTTTGTTACTCCGATTACGGGCGAAATAATGGTCATACATACTTCGACTATAGGTCCTTTTTGAATCGTTGTACGCCACGGGGGAAAACGGTTCCTATGGTCTCAATACAAGACGCCGAATTTAATCACCGACCTCCAAACTACCCATATTTTGAGTTTCAGAAACGTCGTAGAAAAACTAAACGTTTTCCAAAATACACTTGTTGGGTGGAGGGGGGGGGGTTCGAGGACCCACAACACCGGAAATACGTTTAAGAAAGGCCTACCGAAACGGTTTCCCTAAGTTAAAACTCGGCTGACAAATACCTAACTCAAAAAAAGGGGAGAGGAAATTTTTAATATGTTATGCAAGCGCACGATTATGACGAAACGGGGATAAGTGCGTATCATAAAATACTCAATGTTTTTATTACACAAAAGTATTATTGTTATTATTTATTTTTAAATGTTTTTTAAATTATTATATGAATATGATTAAACATGTATTTATATATATCAGGTACCTGCATGATATTTATAATATTTTAAAATCTGAATATTTTTTACTATATCATTATAGAGTATAATAAATATTATATAATATTGTTTATTAAATAAAGAATTGATTTAACAAACATATACAGTTTTCCAATTTGTATTCTAATAATATAATTTCTATGATACAGGTTGATTTTTTTATTGTGAATGAGTCAATATCTTGGTAAGTATTAGGAATTTTAAAATAATTTTGTTTTGACTTTTGGTTTTTACTGTTGGGTTTGAAAAAATTACCCAATAGCAGTAAATCGAACGAATATTTAAACGTTAATGAATCTTAATTTTTTTGAATATCAGTCGTCAGAATATAGAAAGTTTAACGAAATAAGAAATTGAAAAATTCAATAAATGAAAAATAAAACTTTAAAATTAACTAATTACTTAACAATAAAAAAGCCAAAACACAAACCAAATCAAAAAAAATTTAAAACTACACAAAAAAAACGGAATAGGTAAATAAATAAATATCATTTAAAATAATACTATACATACTGTTTTTTTTGTAAAAAAAAAAACGTTATTAACTTCAGACGGAGCCACCAGTGCTCCGTTCGCAACTAATAGTCTGTGCCTCCACAATGTTATCGCCCCCGAGATTGTCGTTTCTTGATTGTTCTATGGTTGTCTCGTATTTACTGTTTAATGTTTACTCAATGCTCAGTGATTTAGTATTTACTATTTACTTTCGAGTTTCAACTTAGTGTTCTACGTTTACTTTCTTTTGTAATTGAAAATGCCTGGTTGTATAGTTCGTAAAAGAATGAACAATGCCAAAGCTACATCTTTTAATATAACTTTTCATAGGCTTGTGAAATCAAGTCTTTGTTTCAAATTTGTTTAGAAGCAAATGATGATAGACTATAACTTTTATTTATTTAAGATTTCCTTTTAAAACAATAAATGGTAAAATTTTTAGCAAGAAAATGACGTACTTCCTAAAAAAGTATCAAAAACAATTTTGTTCACTATATTTTGACGATTCATTTTTTGCAATGTGGAACGGTAGAAGATTATTACTATAGCATGCTGTTCCATCAAAAAGTATCAACAGAATAAAATCTGTAAGTGTATATTTTGAGTAGATTGAAACAAAACAAAGTAATCATATAAAGGGTAGGTATCTAATCTGTATTAATTATTTTAGGCTAAACAAAATTACTCAGAAACTGTAACCACCTTACCCGTAATTAAAATGCTGTATACTAGTTCTACTAGTGATTCAGTTGACAATGCTATTTATTTATATGTTACCAGAACTTAAGTCAAGGTGAGGAGTAATTATTTATAATTTACATTTCATAATATATTATAGAAAATTACAAAAATATACTAATATTAATCAGACATAAAATAATCATGTTTCATAATTTAAATTTTAAATAGATAAAAATTGCTTAAAGTTTTAGGAATATTATTTTAAAAAGTCATTAATAACATTTTAGCTTCAATTCATCCAGTTTATTTTTCAAATTACCAGTGACCATATTTGGTCATTGATAATATTACATTTGTGTGGCTTACCATTAACTTATCAATCAATCAATCCAGCTTTTATAAAAATTTTGCTTTATCAATAATAATCAAGATATTGAAAAATGACTATAACAATAATATAACATAATATTATTAAGTATAACCATGGTTAGTTTTTTAAGAAATAATCATAATATTGTAAGTATAAGGTCTCTAATATGGCTTGTGGATCTTTAAAGTACTTTTTTAACTACTTACTAATAACATTTTAGTAAGTACGATAAATTTAATTCTTTGAAATTAAAATATTTTATATATAAATGTACCTTTTCTTTTTTTTTGCTCACCTTTTAGGACCGTTTGTTGTATATTTGTATCCTTTTTTTGTTAAAATATGCAAAAATATGCAGTATAAAATATTGATATCTAATCAATCAAGTAATGATTTATGGACACTCATTGACTGTATGCATATGATATTGAAAATACTAACACACATTTTATGCAAAATTTGGTGTTTAGTCATTACCTACTATGTGGGTTTTATTTTACATTACTGTTTAATTATTTCTAGGTGCAATATTGATAATAATCTATTAAGGGAGGATAAAAACAAAGTGTAACTCAACCTCAAGTTACTACTAGCTGTCTAGTTACAACAATTACTTTCTAACTTTTATAATATGGAACATGGAAGTTGTGTAGTATTGCAATATTACTATAATGTAATATAAGTAGGTGTTATGTAATGATAAATTTAAATTTTAGATGCAAGGGCCAACTGTTAACTATATTTTTATAAAAATTATTTTTTATTTTAGTTTACAATCTGGGCCTTAAAAACACCGAGAATCAATGAATACATAAATACAAAATAAATACATAAAACAACTGTTATTTGAAAAACTATAACTTTAGGTCTTAATGCAAACATTAACAAAGTAACAAAGTTTATCTTTTTAAATACTGATTCGGATTATCACCAATTATTCTAATCAAATTTTTATTTCAGAAATTTAATTTTATCAAAATGATGTTTTTTCGAAGAGGTCAACAACTATAATAGCCATATTGATTTTAACTTTTATATTGGATTGATCGTTGTTGAAATGTCTAGTGAGTATATTTTTAAACATTAAATATAAATTAAACAAATCAAAACACTTAATGCTGTCTCACTTTGAAATATCAGAGTGAAGACTGTCAGTTATGCAGATGTATGAAATACATGTTTGGTATGGTTACAAATTGTGTTTTAAAGTTATGTCTGATGACTGTAATAATAATAGTGCAAATTATTGTTTAGGTTTAACTTATCTTTTGTTAAAAGTTACTGTTACAAAACTAGATTGAAATAGTTACCTTTCTATTTAGATATACCTAATTTGAGTTACATTTTTTGTGCTAATTTCTTCAAATAATTTTATTTTTTTCCCTATTAAAAATATTATTCGTTAGAACCAATTAAAAATATTGCAATAGCAATTTGACAATACCTTACTTTTTTGTATAATATTAGGCTATCTGTTCCTTAGAAGTTTTCTTTATATAACTTATTGAGACATATTGTATAAGACATTTGCCATTATTTATTATTTATCTTATTATGACTTAGGTAATGCTTTTAACTTCTTAATAATTAAGTTCTAATGAAAATGTTTATACAAAAGTTACTCAAGTAATTTAATTATAATTTTGATATGCGATTTGTAGCGTACTTTAACTCTATAGTCTAATAATTTCTATATATTTTAATTTGATCATTTTTAACACAATAAACAGAACAAATTATTAATTGCATAATTAACAATTCTGTTTTTTTCAGAGATGCAATTAATGGCTATCAAGTGGCAACACACAGAACACGATACCCATTCTACACTGTCATCTTCCTTTTAACAACTGTTTTTCTGAGTGCCAGTTACAGTGTAAACATATGTTTGTCATGCTTTCAGAATTTTCCTAGGTCTTTAAATGTTCTCTGTGAATGTTAGAACCAAAATTTAAACTGAACTTGGAACTGTCCATAATTGTAAATGTGTAATATATAACATAAACTCCCATAATTAAATGTATCTTTTTGTATTTGAACTTTTTCCAAAGGGCATGCAATAGGTATTAACAATGGACATTGTTGTCTGTCGTCATCATAAATAAAATTTGATTTTAATATTTCAATACTTTCTTGAAACAAAGTTTTGATGTTCGACCGTCTGTGCAATATAGACTACTTGGATTCATGATATAACACTGTCTGGTTTTGTAATTTATAAAAACTACAATCTAGTAAGAATTATTATTAACTAACCATGGCATAACAACCAAATTGTTCTGAGTGAAAGTAGTTTTGTTATGCTCTTCACTAATTTCTCTTTTTCCCATTAGCCATGTCACAACATTGCATGACAAAATGTGTATTTTTCAAACCCAGCTTAAAAACATATGACAACAAACAAATATCTATAACAAAGTTACACAACCGATTTTCTCCAGACAATGAGTCAAAATCTAAGAACTATAGATCGGTCATTTCATAATTTTGGATAATATGTAATTATATTTTTCAACTAGATAATCTCTATTCTTAGGCATCCTAATTCATTTGTAATATGTTAAAACTTTAGGGAGCATATTTTGGTGAAAATCTTTTGTTTGCACTGCTCATTGAAATGGAGATTTATGATTACTAGGTGTTGAAATAGATTTCACTAAATAATTATCATCGCATGGTTTACTTAAATAATGTGCTATAGCTTCTTTATTAAAAAGCTCATCGATAGTGAACCTAGTTGCATCATCTCATTATATGTCAACAACGTTTTCATTACCATCGACTACTTTGGGCAAAATATTTTCATCTGTTGTAGTGGTCGAAGACTGGTATTTTTAACGACAGGGCTATGAAAGTATGGTATTTGTTATGTTGGAGATGTTTGTGTTGTTTCTCTTTTTTTCCTCAACTTTCCTTTGCATCTAAATGATTAAGGCTAGACAATTTTGAGATTTTTCTTTAATAATACTCTGTTTAGACTTGCTGTCAAAATCAAGCAAGTGCACGTGTGCAATTTTTCTTCCTTATATTGTACTTTATTTGTTTGTGTGCATTCATCATACACTCATAAGTTTCAAAAACTGGCCACATTTCAACCTACGATCATCTCCTAGTATGTCAATTTTTATCGTTTTAAATCAAGATTCAACTGTAGCATTATTCTGGTGGATTTCAATGCCATAGTTGACTTTATTATTCATAAAGAGCTAAGAAAGATACACGCTTAGTTATAAAATTTTGTAAATATGATTCATCATAATATTCATTACTTATATTTTCACTATTTTCTGAACAATTTAAGACTTCAGATTTAATTTGTTCTTTGATTATCTGAAATTTACAGTAGATCATGGAATTATTCGTGTTGGATTTGCATAGAAATTTATTAATCTCCGAGTGATCTTTATCTTTGTTGTTTGATTCATTTAGCAATTGGTGTTTAACATTACACTTGGTTTTCATCGTATTAATGGCATTCTTAGTGTTTCCTGTATGATATAGAGACAATAATATTACTGAAAATATTTTGAACCAATTTTCAACATCTACCAAGCTTGTTGCATCAAAGAGTATACATATCCAATCAATAACATCATTTATTTTTATTTTTTCTATAGCATTACGGTTGTTTGTCTCAGATTGAAATTATGTGTAGACATGGTTTACTATGATTTTTATGTAATGATTTGCACAAATGTTTATAATGGTGATATTAGTTCCGTCATTGTTTTCAACCAATACTCTGTAACACCAGTTAAAGTAGTCGAATATGGAAGTAAAACAATTCCATCCAATACACAAGGTATTAATTTGTGCATAACTAAAATCTGTCTCTATATTTATGATTACTGATCAAGTCAGGTTGTATTTAAAACAAATTCTTTAAAAGAATTTAACCGTTGTGAAATTGCAATTAGTCGTAGGTTGAACTAATCATTTCAATAATGGGACATATTACACTTGAGTTTCTAGGTAATGGGACATTTACAACTAGAACATAGTACAGAACCCTTTTGCTGTTCTTGTCAATTTTCCTGACCAATGTACCAGTTGCATCCAAATATCCAGTTATTGATTTTTGTTTTTTAATCAGATTTTTTAGTATGTCAAACTGCTTGTAACTGTAATAGTGCATGGATGGTATACCAATATGCTGTATAAAGTCGTTTTTTTTATCGTTACACATTAATATAATATAAAAAATCATCTTTATCATAATCATAGGCAGTTAAAACCTCTGATCTGATTTTTCTGACAATATTATCGGATTTAATGCTTTGCGAATTGCCACAAATCAATTGTGTGGGTGATGCCATGTTGACAGCGTTCGACCTTAAAGAAAATGCCTTAGTTTTCTTTAACATTTCTTTGCTCAAGTCTCCTTGAAACCCTTTTACGTGATTAGTGAGACCATTGTCATCGGGATTGTGATGGTAATTTAAGCCAGAACTATACACATTTGCTCTTAACGTTCCATTTGCAGACCGACTTTAAGCCTAAAAGTTTTACACCCCTCATGGCTACAACATATGTGCACATTCAAATGCTTTTTAAAATATCTAATTATTTTTGCATTAATAACGCATGTATTGTTCACAGTTCTTATATGCTTTCTAAATATAATAAGATATTTAGTCTTGTTCACACGGGTTTGACCTTTGAGATCAATATAATTCATAAAAGACCATTCTTCAAATGAAAATTTGAAAGATCTTTCAAAACACATAAAATCATGGTTGTCACATTGTTTTGGAAATTGATTTTTTGTTTCCAAAGGTAGAATAATACCAAACATTACAGGCGTTTTCTTATAGAAAGCATTCCTGAGATGGCTTGACACATGATGTTTTGTGTTTGTTATTTTACATGGGGTAACAAAAACAGATTCATCAGTTATGTTTTCTGGTAGAATTGGAGTACTACTAGGTATTAGTGGATCTCTTTTAGTCCGAATGAAATTAATTTCAGACGATGTATTTGCATATTCAATTGAAACTTTGTCATTTTATAAAAGTTCAGACTCATGCTGTGCATTTTGTGTGCACAGAATAAAAAATATAATTTTCATTAAAATAAAAATTATTTGAAACAATGTTGTCTGTGTTATCTATTGGTAGACATGAGGTACTTTTTACATTCTTTGTATACTTTATTTCTATTAGCATCATTAATAGTGACTTAAATTTGTCTACATATTATGTCAGAGTTTTGTGATTGTAATCCAAATTTAAATTGTAATTTAAAAAATTGTTAAACATGTAATTACAATGTTCAATACATTCTATTATTTCACTATTATTCATTTCTGATGTATCAGCTACATCATTACAGTTCAAAGTTTCAATACACTTACGAAGAGATGAATTTTTTCTTTTAATAGCATTTACTATTGTTTTTTTCAAGTTGTGATCAGTATCTTTCTTAAAGATGATGTTGCAAATGTTAATTACATAACTGTCAGAAATTAAGATACTTTTAAAAATTAATTCTGGATATTCAGTTATAATATAATGAGCTACCTTGTTCAATTTATCTTTTAAACTCATTTTTAAGCTTATAAATTATTTACCTACTGTGTCTGCATATAAATTTCTTAAACAATTTTTCACGTCTGAATCTTTTCTTAGATGCTTTTTCAAGTCTGAATCTAAATTTCTTAAACAGTTACAACCAATCACAACTAACACTTTAAATTAACACTTAAAAGAACGATATTAAAAAAAAAATTAAATAATAATAAACACTGATAAAAATCAATATTTCTAACAATTAAATGTTTAGAATTAGCATTTGATAGAAAAACCACAGAAACATCGAAGTAAATGTGCAAGAAAAAAGTCGCGGAAAACTGAATAGAAAATGTGAAGAAAAACCTGGATCATTTGCGTCTGAAAAATACATTAATTTTAATTTTAAAATTAACTATAAATATTACTTTATACAATAATATTTTACACTTTTAGAAATCTTCATTAAATTTATAACAAAGTAACACTGGCATATAAAACACAAAAATATTAAAGACTTGATAATTTTAAATTGAAAAAAAAAGTATTAATCATTAATAAATTATGTTACGCTAATTTTAATATAAATCTTTACGTTATACAAAAATTATTAATTTTATAATACATGTGCTGATGATTGTCACTTTCCAAATATTGAATATTTAAACAATAAATATTAGACGGGTATCATTTTAATAATTAAAATAAGGTTAGACTTAAATAGGATACTACAATACTGAGTTTAATAATAAACTAAATATTGAAATCTTCTGTAGAATAGTAAATGTAAACTGCATGTCACCTGAAAACATGAAAAAAATAAATATATTGAGAAATTGTATTCTACAAGAGCAAATCGTATTTACTTGTTTTTAGGCCGTATAGTACTTTTCTATAAGAACTTAATATTGAAGCCACTGAAGATCTGGAATCTGAATAATCAATTACATTAACTATTTAAATAATGTATCCTTTTATAAATTAGTATCTTATAATTTTTTTTATTGTTTGAATATCTCAAATATAATTAATAATTAATATTAAAAACTTAAATAATTAACTTGAATACATTATTGCCTTAAAACATATAGAAACAGTTTCGGTTACTTTAAAACTATTTATCATCGTGAAGATTATTTTTTTACCTATGTTTTTACGTTTATACAATATAATTTTGATATAAATCATAACTTAGTTTTATAAACTCAAAATGTCCATCCATCTACTTAATGTACTTATAATATTTCTAATACATATATAGGTATATATTGAGGGGGCTTAAATATTTGGTAGCAAATAGATCCCTACACCCCTATCAAACTAACTGTTACATGTATGTAACACAAACATATTTTATTGTTTATATAGAATGTATTTTGTATAGTAATAAGTATAAGTTTCTCATTATTGTAATATTTATAATAGCTATGAGGACATAAAAAGAAAAATCAATGAAATACAAATATAATTTTTAAGTTAATTTTATTAATCTATTGCACTCTTTGTTCAATGTGTTTAAAATAGAGTGGAAAGAAGGTATTTGTTGAGGAAAACAAGAAAAGTAATTAAATTACAAAACACAAATGTGAACAAAATGGGATTGACAATGATATTGAGTATTGTTATAATAATTTAATGATGCAATATATCGAAGCAAATTAAAAATGTACAATCATGATATAAATACATCTAAAACATAATATTATTTAATGGAACTCTATGAAAACAGTAATGTAGTTGTAGATATTTTTCGTTTGTATAGATACTACCAATCACTATGTGGATAGGTAAATAAAATATGGCATAATGCATTTAAATAAAATACAACTAACAATAGATAATTACATAATTAAGAAAATACTTCAATTTCCAAACAATAATTTAACTGCAGTATAATAGATAAATATCCCTGTTTCCGTAAAATATGATCTCTAACAAATTACATCTTTAAACTTTTAATTAGCAAAGGTATCAATGTATAATTGTTACAACGCGTATACGATTTTAGAGTTATTTATAAATTATAACCTAACTTTCTATTATTATTATTGGTTTGTTATAAATCATAATGCCACGATGTCAATATTATGTTCGGTATAATTATCGTTTATTTATATACTTTTAAAACAAATAATTATTACAGGACAGTGCAACATCTATTTTATAGTTTCGATGCAATAGTTCGCACCCCTGAAATTTAATAAAATGCAACCTAACGTACAAGATTTCTCATCGTTAGTCGTATGAAAAATAGTCTCTTAACTTTGGTCACCTGACTTCATACTGATTTATTTGAAAAGTTTATTTTTCATGCTCAAATAATTATCAAAAAATGGTTGGAAAAATGCTTCATAAAAAAGATTTTCTAAATATATCTACCAAAAAAATAAAAATGACTTAATAAACTGTAAGCTTTTATACAAATTGTCAGCCTCATATTATTTTTAATATTCAAAATTTAATTTTGTAGACTCTTAAGAGATTTTATTTGGAACTCAAGAAATACAAAAAAAAAAAAAAAAAAATTAGGATTAAAAAATCAAAACAAAAATTAAAAATTTTAAGAAATGCACAGTTAATTTGTATTATTGATGAATAATATAAGGTTATAAACCTTATAAACATAAACATTATAATTTTTCATTAACTATATAATACCTTATACCTATGCCTAGTTTAAAATTCATGTTATTGTTTATTAATTTTTATGTATTATTATATTTATGGAAATTGATAACATTTTATTTGTTTGTTTAAAAACAACAATATGACAAAATATGTATTTACTTAATAAGTTCTATAATATATGAATCATTTAGATAATAAAAAATATAAACAAACACGTGCAACATATAAATATGTTTTTTTACAAATGTTTGAATAATAGTATGTGTGATGTGTCTATATAACATTTTATTTAATTATTAATTGCTTTTAAAATTAAAATGTAAGAAATTTAGTAACTGCTAACTATTCAAGACGCGGTGAGTGGTGACATCATAATGTGTTACCAAAAAAAAAAAAACTGAATACTTGAAAATATAAATTATTATAATGAAAAATAAAACTAGATTTTACCGACTACTTTATCAAGTCAATCCTGTTTTTGTGATGGTTGGGTTTTCCATTGTCGGCGGTCGGCAAGCGATAGCGCAGCGTTTCAAATTATATTGATGCATTATTCTTCAATGCGCACTGTTGTGTTATTTATTGTCATGACCAAGGCTCGGAACTTTATGCGCTAAAAAGTACTCAAATATGCGCATACATATGCGTTAAAAAACATCATAATATGCGGTAAAATATGCAGTAATAATTTGGAAAATATGTAGTAAAAACATGCAATTTATTGAATAAAAAATAATTAAAAAAAAAAAAAACTTTTTGCAGCACACTGCTATGTATTGCTGTCTTCCT
>JACXSJ010002776.1:0-36829 GCA_014851325.1 Pentalonia nigronervosa
TAAATTAAAATATAAAGATAAAAAAGTCAAAAAAAAAAAATGAATACGATTCAAGGAATTGAATCAACTTACATGTATTAAAATAAACAAATTAATACATTTTCAATACTTGTATATTATATAAAAAAAAAATGCTAAACTGAATTTAACTTAATTTAAAATCAAATTGCTTGAGTAATGACTAATGAGTATGCATTTTTATGTCTATTTAAAATATTTAGGTATACTATGATACACAGCCACAGCATATGTCAACATTAATCCATTATATAAATATTATAAACCACTTGGTATGCTTATTGACATACATTTCCTGAGCTTTTTATTTATCACATTTCAATTTTTATGCATCACACTAGGCAACTGTATAATTATTTTCACTTTAATTAATTTGGAAAAAAATAAAAAGATACAAATGAAATTTATGATTTAATAACATTATATGGACATATAACGCTATAATATTGCACATATAATTAGTTTATTATTCTCCAAATTAATTACATAATGTAATTTAAATAATCTATATGTAAATCATGTCAAGTAACCAGCTGTAAGGATTGTGAATAATATTATCGACATATATTCTAATTTCTAACGTCTTAGAGTCATGCTTATATAACATCAATATTATTATAACCTATTTACCTATTACTCATTAAGTAATCTCTTAATTCTCTGTAATAAATACCTATGGTTTTGTATGGTAAATTAGTAAGTTATTTAAGTTTTGTTCCACATAAACTTTACGCGTAACTATCAAACAACTTATTTAAATAGGTATTTAATCAATTAAATATTGTAAATCAATTTGTATTGCTACAGCTACAAAGGACCCTCATTTTAGTATTTTAAAGGTTACGGCGGTGCCACGAATAACAGTTATTTTACTATTTCAACTATATTAACTAGTCTCAATCAGATTATATAAATATAATATTCGATCCTCGTTAGTGTACATAGGAGTCCAATATCCTATAATATGATACCACGTCACATAATATATTATTGTGATATAACCGTACGATTATCAATAATTACATAAACGCCAAGATTAATACTAAAAAACATAATAATATTTCCTATTCCTTGTGACCTACATGTTCTCATTTTCCATTTAATGCCTAATGTTCACGCGCACCGATGCCTACACATTTATTATTTTGACCAAAAATCTAGAAAGTAAAATACCCTAGGTATAATGCAGTGTCGATTTAGGTACCTACGATATTCTATAAACCATCGATATCCACGGAGCAGTGAGCTATCGTGGGGTGTGCCGGTGTCAGCTAAAGTTACATAATTACCACGGTCACCAACTAGCAATAATAACATTTGTACTCCGCACGTTTATTTTATTATTATTGTTATTTTTTTTTTCTGAAACACCCACGGACGTGCATAGAAACGCAATCATCGAGACACGTAATCCGCAGCGCGGATCTATATAATAATATTATATAGGTACCTCCTGTATAGGTACACCTTTTAATTGAACGAATTCTCATGAGCCTTTGACTTACGTAAAAAAATCGTATTAATGCCGTTTCGTTACACGTATAAATATATATATTCTATATAAAGCAGTGCATTGTGTACCAGTATTATAGTATTAAATTGCACGTGTGCGCCGTAACTATCCGCACACGAATGACACGTGAATTTCGGTTACGCAACTCAATCATGATAATAATATTATTGCCTGTATATATATATATTATATTATATACATATTGTATGTACGTTCGATTAGTTTTCGCGGGCGTCCGAATACACGACATTTTATGTTTATTTCTTTTTTTTCTTACATCGGGCAAAACGCATATTGCATAAATCAAATTATATTTAAGACAATACGCAAGAATACGCGTCCGATATAATAAACGAGTCGTTCGGAATTCGGTAATTTTGTTCTTTCTTTCCTTGACGCAATAATATACACACGCTGTCACTATACTATAAACACAGGTATAGTAAGTAGGTAGGTAGATAGGTACTCCACGCGCAGAATCCTGAAATTATGCGTAACAATATATACACGAAAAATGTTAACAATAACAATAGTAGTAATATTATTTATGAGTATTTCGCTCCAGACATTTCTATGTACTTTTCATAATATGAATTTAGGGCGTAATATTATTGTACATGCGGACTATTAAATGCAATGCGTTGAAACCTACACGTATCGATTGAACAATAAAAAGTTAAGACTTTAAAACGAATTGTTCGGAATATAGAGAAATCGGTTACGACGAGTTCCAAGGGCCAGTGAGCTTTTATCGATGTAACCAGTAGCTTATTCACTCGTTATATAAGGTTAGATCGAAGTGTTCGTTGTAAATGAAAAGCAGGAAGATACCAACAAAACAAACGATTCTACTTAATTTATAATTGTGGTTTATTGCTACAACTGGTCAAATAATTACACATTCAATTATTAGTACAACATAATATTTAATCATTTGAATTTAATTTTTTTAAAAAAATCCTTGATCAAGCTTTGGTTTGTGAAATGTTTTGTGTCAACCAATGGTTCTAATAAAATCAACATTTTTTTAACATCTATGTGATTTTTTATGTAGTCAAATTTATCAAGAGTCCTCATTGCATCACGAGCTTTGGAATACAGCTCCAAATTAATTATCAGGCTCGACGATATCAACATCTGGCTGTACTTGGTCACTTTGATTTATCACGATTCATTAAACAAATATCGATAATTTCAGTTGAAAATTCATTATCAGATTTATTGTAACTTAGTAAGTAATCGTAACATGATTTGGACGGTCAAACGTCATCATGTATACGCTAATGTCAGCTGGTCTGCTGCCGCTACACTCACTTGACATCTCGCCAAAAACAATGTTATGCCGTTGGCGGAAGCTGAGAATCCAAGACGCAGAGCACTTGAAATTCTTTATCTTCGATGGTTCAGCCATTAATCCAGTTTTTTCTTTCAAAATAGGACCACTGATAGACAACGATCGTTGTTCTTTGAGTCACGTAAATGCGGCTTTTTCAAGGTCTAAATGCAGTGCAGCGCGTAGTCGTTTTGTCCGAAGTGATGTGGTTACAAACATAGTTTTTAATGAATCCCGTCTGCCCCATATAGTCAGAATCGCTGACGACGGGACGCTAAATTCATTCGCGATCGCTTTGTTTTTCACGCCGTTTCCTAATCGCTCGATTATACCGATTTTTTCGTCTAACGTAAACTGACGACACGACATGATTGGAAGTTTTCACACTACAGACGTTATTCGTAATCATTATAAACTTTAAAACCCGAGAACTCGTAGAAACGTGTTTATATATAAAAATATACACATTCATATCTACACAAAAAAAGATAATAATTTGTCCGTATAGTAACCGACAGTACAGTGTATTTTGTCTGTTGTAGCCGATCTCTGATTCTAACCATATTCCTTCTAAACTTGTATATATTTTAATGTACAACCATACGGACTGATGCCGAAACCTAGCGTTTTGCTCGTTTTATGAGCAGTATTTCATTCTAATCATTGCTGGTTGCAGTGATTTATACATACTGGTATATAATACGAAAGATACCAACTGTATATTTATATATAATACTTTGTATGCCGGGTAATTCGCTAAGCATACTCGCTCTAATTTTCCCTTTACTAATGAATTTACTGAAATTCTGATTTTGGAAAATTTTAAGTATACTTAAGGACAATATTTTCAATTATTCAGATTTTGTATACCATTTAAAGAATGTCCTGTGACGATACAAACTTTTGATTATCGAATGACAATCACTCTTTTTTTCTGGGAAATGTCAATCAGATGACTTTTTAAAAATGTCGATGTATCGTAATTTGAACGAGTAGTGAGTACCTAGTTTTTTAGTTGTTTAACTGTGTGTTCTAATATATATGTCCATGATACAATGGGTTTGAAAGATATAGCGGAACTTTGATGATTTGCAAACTTGAGTAGTAATGATAAACTATTATTAATAAAACAATCAACATGTTATAATTTGTTAAAATCTCTGAGTATAATAAACACTACTACCAATATTACATACATTGTTTTATATATTTGTAAGACCATATTTAAGGACTATAATTATCCTTAGTAGGTACATACATAATAATAACTGAGAAACTACTCGTACGAATTTTTATTTAGAAAAAATCATTTGTTTAATAATTTCTAGTAAAAAGAGTAAGTTCTCGTTTAAAAAAAAGAAGTTTGTATCGCCACAGGATACTCCTTAAATGGTATAAAAAGTTTAAATAACGATAACAACGTTTTGAAAATCAGAATTCGAATAAATTTATAAATATGAAAAATGGGGTTTAAAAGCATTCTTGGTGTATCACTCAGTATATTATATATAAAGTAGATACAAAGTTCGTATGACAGTTTAGTTAGTCCCACACGTATACGAAAGACATTTTATTTCCCATATTATGTATTATACATTTATATGTATACATTATATTTGAAGTGAAAATGAATAAATAATGTTGCCATGAGATTTTCTGAGATTTTAAACATTAAACATATAATATGAAGTATCTGTGTATGTATAATAATAACAAAATAACCATGTCCTTATGGCACGCTATATTATACACATATGCCTCGCCGTTCGAGCACTCTTCCGTTCGTATATATAATTTTAACAATTTTTTTTTTCAAATCTAATTTTGTACCTATTGAATTTTTTTACGCATAGCTCCGTTGCACGTTTCCATTATTTTATATACTAGTCGCGATGGTCGTACAGAACCATGTAAAGATATAATTATTATATTACGTAGATAGCAGACGCATAATATTTATCTATAGGTAGTACCCTGTGTCAAAAGAACAGCGCTCCGTCCTAGCACTACCCAAAATAAGAAATAAGGTCGTTGAAAATCAAAAATTTTCATTCGTCGTAAATAAATTATATCGTGTCCGGGTTACTTAATATTATTAACAACTACGCGTGCTCTGACAAGGTGGCGTCGGCGTTTACACAATTATTATACAAGTTTTGGCGAGGCAAATATGGTAATACGTCAAATATCCGATAAATAAATACGACGCAATTCGCACCTTTCTATTAATGAACAAATGCGATCATATTGTTATTCAAATTGTTTTACTGTTTGTACTTTTACTACGAATAATTTTAAATCTATTATTTAACGCCTAATCTAATAACAATGCGGCGCACTATTAACATTACATCTCTCCACTATAGACTGATCAAAAAGTCTCTCAAATTATCATATTGCAATGTTTACGAAAACACATCAAATTAAAACTATAATCTACTAACAATAATCTAAATTACTATCGCACTATATGCATGCAACACTATAACTTTTTAGCTTATTAATTCATTGTTATAATTACTTATGAAAAATAAAAAATTTACTAACTTTAATGTGTTGAAACATTTGAATACATAATACAACATCACATCTTTATGGAACAAAATAATAGATAGGTACGAGAATATACCAGCCAAACTTAAAATGTATCAACGTTGAATTAAATATGGCTATAATGTAATATACTACATTTTTAGTACATTTTTTTTTGTATTTATTCAAAAATATAATAATAATGCTATTTTACGTGATATATTTAAAAAAATATGTTTAACTTTTCCCAAATTAATGTATAATATGGTTTAATATTAATTTGTCCATAAACGAGTCTGTTGTAACGAATAAATTATCCAATTGCAATCGGACAATTTAGAATATTCAATACATTACTATTATTTCAACAATAAATTCTGTCATTATCGAAACAAATTGTTAAATTATAAATGTACAAAAATTTCACTCGTGTCGTAGACATATTATTAATATTTCAAATACTTATACAGAGACACTTGGATAGTTTTGTAGTTATATCATTTTATTTAACGTAATACTGTTTATACATCAGCCAGGCATTTCGTTATTTCCTTACAACTAATGTATATAGATATATTGTATAGAATAATCGTAAATTTATAATTTACTTGAATTTGAATTGACAACTCGTGAGCTGTCTATTATCATAAAAGTCTGAATTTTCCATTGTTACTTCATGATAATATCATAGAATATTATTCTTTATATAAAAAAAAAACGTTTAAAAGTAAATATCTTTCCTACTTTTTAAAGTGGTTTTAATGCACACAAAGAATACGGCATATATTTTATCAATAATAATATACATATAAGAAAGTGACGCGTTGAAATAGTAAATTAATACCATTGTTTATTGACTTCGTATTATGCACCTATGATCATATATTTTAGTTCTTTATGTTCAATGTACAGAACGTCCAGTTACCAATCAGCGTGAAAAATAAATTGTGAACAATTAAACTTATAGATGATATGAAAGACAAAAGTGTTCACGTGTATCTTTATTTTAAATATCTATAGTACGCATTGCGAGTTATTCGTTTAAAACAATAATTGATCGGCAATAGCACCGTTCTCATTAAATGTGTAAATAAATTCGAGTCTTTAAAAATTATTGATTAGACCTACCTACATTATTTTATATATTATTATTTATTTCTGGTTTACTTAATATGAATATATCTACATATTTAGGTATCTTAATTAGGAACATCGTCCTAATACTATATGGGTCTTGAATTTCTAATATTTATCATTTTGGCTGATAATTATGTTACGATTCGACCATTCAAATTTCATGTACAGATTCACCGGAGTCTGGTGACATCATATTGTGTGTTTTTTTTATGTCAGCACTTTATTATTTTTATTATTATCTATTATTTTTACAAATTCTCAAATGTACCATGCATATAATTTAACACATACTATGGGTATGTGTTAAATTATATTCAAGAATAGATACTGCTTAAACTTAAAATCATAATAGGTACTTCATTGCTACGTTTATAATACACTTTAATTAATACTATTATAAAACATGTCTTCCATCAATACTTATTACAATTATTGAACAAAGAATCATAACGTCTGCAGCGACGATATTGTTTATTTCATTTTATTATTAACGTCACCAAATACATTTCTCAATGTCATTAATCGAATTCCACGAACTTGAATCTTTTTCTGTAAGGACTTTCACTTTTTTCATTCAATCGTCCAATTTCTCTTCTTGCTATATAAAACCAAAAACACATATAATACTAACTAAAAATAACTGTTTTTTATTCTTGACTTTAAATAAGTAATTTATACATAATACTATTATGAATAATTTAAACTTAATAACTTGAATCGAATATGAATGCTAAATAGGATTCATATTTTTCTCTTTATAACTAAATTATTTATTTATTTTTTTTTTTTGATAATATAAAATACGTAAAATTACTTCTTTATAATTTATGAATATTTGATGTCTTGCTCTTAACAAACTAACTTTGTACTTAATTAATGTGGGAAAATTAAATTATGGCATCTTTAGGTACACATTATTTCTAGTTATTCGATAACATAATTATATATTAAGTACATTATTGTTCAATTATTGTTATATTTAAGATTTATAATAATTACCATAAGGTCCATGTGCAAGAATGTAAAATAATAATTTGCAATAGTTTTAGACATTAATACCTGATAAATATGAAATATTAAATTCTTTGTTAATTATCTTTAAATTTCCAACATGGAACATGACGTCTTTGGGAATGCCCTCTTGTCAAAATCTTCGCATTCCAAAAATGTTTGACCTTATTACCTACACACGGCTGTCATGATTTTCTGTACGTTTATTTCGAGAAAATTAAGGACTTGTTTATAAGACTAGATTTTAATTAAAAACTCGTTAATTTTTTATGGTTGATTATTTTTTTAACCACTTGTTGTTTTTTTAAATGTTTTTTCTATTTAAGGACCCAAAATTATGTTTCACGCAACGCATACCGTTGATGTCAGTCTGATATGATAACCAAATAGTTAGGTTTAATAGTTCTGATTTTTTAAACTATTTTTTGAACAATTTAGCTTACTCTACACTGCAAAATCTCAACATAATATCAGTACCTATTTAAATAATTCATTTCAATTTTAAGTTATTGTATTGCATGTTGATTAAATCAGTTATAAAATATAATTTTCATACATTAATACCGGCACATGATACATAAACATAATTATTTTTATTTTCATATCTGTGATATATTTTCCCAATAGATATTAAGTGCTATTCAGATGCTTGATAAATCATTCCCAAACTTAAGTCAGGTCAATCGTCAATATGTAATTAAAATGTGCTATAAGTTTTATTTTGAAGATATTATAAACAGGCAATAGTTGGCATAAAATATTAGATGACCAATATTTCAACTATTTAGAATAATTTAGATATTTATCGGGATAACTAAATTTTATTATGTTAATTTAATATTTAAAATAATAAGTTTAACTCGTTTTGTTTGTTTGAGAGAGAAAACCACACTTTTTAAATTATGCATTGTTTATAATTTAAAATATTCTTAGTTATATATACAAGTAATTAATATTTTTTATTTCATTTTGGCTTTAAATTTAGATAATTACAAATATATTTGAAAATTTATAACTTTGTTAATTGTAATGCCGCATGATTGAGTGAGTATACATCATAACTCATATAAGTGTGTTGTAATGCATGTAAAAACAATTGACAGTTTAAAAGGTAATTTATAAATTATTTTTAATCAGTAATTTGAAGATAAAAAAAATCAAACTCGTAATTTAGTTTTATTTCTGAATAAATATACGTGTAATAGCATTTTTTCAAAACATTATATTAGTTTTTATTATGTGTTTATATAGGTAGGTAACCTGTAATGTTTTTTAATATGTAATCACTAATCAATATCAATTTCAATTATCATATTTATTTGTATAGTATACGCTGTAATAATCTAAAAATAATCAATTTATGATTGGTGTTCAAAATCGTTTTATTAAGAGCTGACTCGTTACGACTAATACTAAAAGATATTAAACCAAAAATTAATAACAAAACGTTTAAAATAATTATAACTCTCGAGTTTATTACAATATGTATTTTATATACCTATCTAATGATAATTTATTTATGTTTTATTATTTTTTATAAGATACTATTATAGTATTTTGTTCAATAAATTAAGTTTCTTGACGGTCATTATAATCATAATATTATAATTGTTTTTTTAAGAAGTGCATTTCTACTCTTATAAAATTTCGAATATATTTAAATCGATTGGCAATGCAGAAAAGAATTTATTGAATATAACTGAGTATTATTATAGGTTAAAACAATAATAGGTATCTCTTTATGACAGTGTTACCTTTTTAATTTTCAGCATTGAATATTGTTATTTTTTATTACAACTCGACCACGACATACGCGTCCCACGTAATACTTTAAACATTTTAATCTATTCCGACAATCTCAAATTATCTCTGACAAAATAATTATATTATCAACTGAAAACTTTTCGAATTGTACATAAATTACCTATAAGTGCATTTACGTCATTCATGAACTCGAAGAGGTGTTATCGACAGTTACATATTAATTTATCCTAAAAACCATACACATAATAAATTTCTACATAATTAAAAACTCGTTGACTCTGGCTTACCTGCTGTGCAACTTAGCTTCGGCCACACAATAAGGAAGTAATCTATAATCGATTTAATTAATTTAAATTAATTTATCGTACATTTTTTTCCTGCATAATATTGTGATACGATGTAACTATTTCTGAAATACATGACAAATATTATATGAGCAGGTATATGGAGGTACTATATTGTTCAGTTTTACGTAGACCGTTGCACATGGAAAAATATCGCCATATTTACTCTGCAATCTACTATTGGTACGATTTTTTTTTCTTTTTACTGTTATATTTTATTTTGAATGCAGCCAAGCGTGCATATAAACAGTTTTCATGAATATGACGTTCGATATGAAAAAATAAACATAGGTATATATATATATATATGAATGTACGTCGAATCCACGTGTAGGTACTCCATATTATAATAAACTATAGACTATAGGGTATATTCTTATAATATGTATCCCAGAATAACATATTTAATTGGTATATGTTTCGAGAATGTAAACAGGAGACTTGAACCAGAATTGTTTATAATAGGTTCGGTTTTGTTAGTCGGCGTATACCTATAATATACCTACATCGATGTTTTTTATTCAATTTGATTTTCGTCGAACATTAGGGGCGCGTTGACGTATACTTTCCCGTTAAAACGTATTAATATCGAATGGTAAAAACGATTCAGCGTCATTCATAATCCGTTAAATTGAACTAAATATTTCACAAATTATCATATTATGTAATATTATAAAAACGATTTCAATTCTTTTGTTGTTACTAATTCCTACGTATTTTACTGTTGTCTTTCAATTGAACAAAAATGAAAACATAATACTACAAAGAATAGCGCTGTGCATGAATCAAACAAAGAATTACAATATAATATAGCAGAATTATAGCCGTTGTATGTATTTATAGTAGTCATCGAATTCGAAGATTTTCCATCACGTTTCCGAACATGCGGCAAAAGTGTTCAATTAAAATCAAGAACGACGTAAAAAAATTCTAGATTGGATCTTATATATTGAATATTATCACTTACTTATTATACTTATATTTATGTGCCTCAATTACGTAGCCGAAACATGTAACTTTCTAAGTAGAATAATACGGTTACGACGTTTACTCCGAACTGCGTAGGTTGAACTGAAATAATGGGTTCGTTTTCATTTTTATCTTGATGTTTTTCCGTTCACATACTGGCCACGTTATAAAAATGTGAGTAGCTACTACCGTTTTAATAAAACATGAAGGAAATTACATAATATATTATTATACATATGTCACGCCAGTGATGTTAAATCATATTTTTATATAGCTTCATATACCTATGAACATACATCATCATGCCGTGCGTTGTATATACTCTATGTAAATTAAAACTCAAGTACCTAATTAATTATATTGATTTAAATAATATATTATGTGAATTTAACACTGCACGTTTCGCAGCTAGTACAATATTATGAGTTATACTATATAGGTAGGTACAATGTGGTTTCCAATCTCGTATGTCAATATTAAAACAATAATAATTATTACTATTATGGGACGTCTCATTAATATAATAATATTCCATAATAACGATGTTTTTCAGTTCAAAACGAAAACAACACTGCTGCTGCTGCTGTGCGCTCAGCCCTTTGCGTGCATCACAACACTCGCAAAAGTTTAAAGTTGGATATACATTGCACTACACTTGTGTGTATATGTGGGGTTTTATATTGTAACATAAGTACACATTACGTATCACAATTTATTAAGTGCAACGTGCAGCGGTTCAGCTGTATCAGAAAACGGAGTGATTTTCGTACATAAAACGAAATCCTGCTGTAATAGCCATTGTTGTAATATTGTAGCAGGCTACTCGATAAAACAAGAATCCCCGAAATGTATACAACGTATGCGCGTACGATTAGCGAAACTGATCGATCACTTTTACGATATATTCTTAGTAAACTGGATTTACGAGAAAAATAAACACAAACTACTGCAATAATGATTCCAAACGCCACAACTAGTCATCGCAAAATATGAGTATAAATGAGAAAAGAGAGGAATAATAACACGTTTCCTATTAAAAAAAAAAATTAAATAATGTGCCAAAACATATTTTATAGCCTGAACTAGAATAATAAAATTTATAGACCACGTTGCGTTAGTATAATATATTATTAAACGCATGGACGTAGTACGTATATATAATATATAAATATATATATATTTAATATGTAGGTATAATAATATCCAATGATCTATGCGTTGAAATGAATTTTTTTTTTTAATATTTTACTGGTTCAACTGATAAGTTATAATATGTAATTTGTTTATATTTATCGTGTATATGATATAGTACATTATTATTTTATATAATAGTTACCCATATTATCATCGTTGTACTTTTTGTACACAATTAAATCGACTTTTAATTTTCAAAATATTACCTTTTATACACTTTGTGTGTTTTCCAGCTGTACGTATGACATATAGGCACATATGTCTACAATTATTACGATGATGTGAGAAGGCATAAACAAGTGACCCTAAGAATGGCAATAAGACCACGCCAGAAATGATAATTTCAAGTTAATAAAAATGTACAATTTCTGGAACTATATTTTAACATTAAACATCGCCTGTTGAAAATCACAAGACACAATTCATGACTGAACATACTAACAAAATTAGACTTAAATAGGTACTTTTATATTATTGTGTTTCTGAAATAAGTTTATAGAACTTTTGGGAACACCTATATCCAATTTAAAAAGCTAACATTTATAACCTCTATTTTTAATTTAACCTTAATAAATATTTTGGTGAAAATAAATCAAATTTTGGATAAATTTAATTTAGTAATTATTAATGTTAAATATGCGATAAGAAATTAATTTTATACTCCACATATTATAACAGCGTTTTCTGCTTCTTACTCAACAAATAATTTTTAGAAAAATCGTTGATTAGCATTTTTTGAATAATATTTTCAATACATATAAATATCAAAAGAATAATTTGTGTATTGCTTATATAGTGTACATACTAACTTTCTAGTTAAGAAACATTTAGCACAATGCATCACATTTTTTATTTCATTTTTTTTCATTTTTGAAAAATATATTTCTACAATAAATGTATAAATTTTTTATTCTATAATAAACTTTTTATTATATAATTTACTATAAGTGCTTGTAAATTAAAAAATCTAGCAAGTGTGTAAATGAAAAGTTTCTATTTTTGGCTAACCAAATTTCAAACTAAATCCAATTTTTTTACTAGAAACTACCCTTAAAATTGATGAGTCCAAAATATAAATTGTTCATATGACAGTTAATCAATTTTTTATAAAATAACGTTTGTAGGTACTTAAAGGCAATTATTTATGTAAACCATAATTAGTAATCAAAAGTTAGGGATAAACGGATTATAGTTCACAGCATTTTTAAAATAAAATGGATCTCTATAAAATGTTTGTTCATTTCTTAAAAATACAAATCGGGTTTAACTGAGTAAGTAAAATATTAACCACGAATCAGCTTGTGCAATACTTTTTTTTCGATGTGGTTAAAGAGGTTAATAACGATTACATTTGTTGCAAAACGTTAACTAAATAATACACAGATTGACACTAGCGCATGGTTTGATTAGGTTAATGAGACATTCCCGGTCGAATATAAGTACAAGCACACACACACACACACACATATGTATAAAAATATTTAAATTAACATAAAAAAGTATTTTTAAATATTATTTACTCAATTATAAATATATATTATAGTTATTTACGTAAAAAAGTTTAGATTCGTTTTCACATATTTATTTTCTCAGACTCGGTACCTTTGTATTCGTTTCACATTTTTAAATTATTGACAGTTAAAAACTAATGTATAATAAAATGAAAAAATATATCAAACTTGTAATAACATGATACACTTATGTCGAAACATTAAAAAAAAAAAAATTTTGTCCGGCTTAAATTATAAATTACAAATGGTACTATGGTACTATATAATGCTTGTTACATCTTGTCGTCATTTTTTGGGTAATAAGTCAACTACAAAAATGTTTCTATTAATAATTGATTTCAAATCGAATATAGTTGGTCATTAATTCTCCCAAAACATAAAGGACATACCTACTATAACAAAACTTAATTGTCAAGATTTCGTTTAAAATCTATTACTTGAGTAAATATATTCACTAATATTTTTATTTTATTATCACGGCGATATTGATAAGAATCTTGCATATTTTATTCAACAAGTTACATTTTTCCGTAGACGTTAAAATAAAACTACAATAATATTTTTATTATTACTATATTATTATAAATCAGTAAATCAATCCTGCTTTTTAATCGACTTAACACTTGATCCAGTTAAAACAAAAACGATTATTGTACAATATTAATTCATCCGGTCTCGGAAGTATTCAAAATTTCATATTTTTTTTTCTCCATTACAGTATTTGTACAATAATACAGTAGCTAAGTTGCGGTTTACCTGCGAGGTTCTATGTAAGGTTCCTAGTAATTATACAATGTGTGGCAACGGTGACGACTATATGGCGTTTCGCAAACACATTCGCGCTAATGACGTGAATTGCCGAAACACATACACACACAAATATTTGTGTATAATATATATTATTATTATTTGATTGCCACGACCAAAGACCGTAAAAACATTATGGCAAGGCACATTATCTATGGCCGTGTATAATAATAATAATAATAATAATATATACGACGAGCGACGACGACCTGCCAGGCCAACGGCGACCGACTCTCGTCGTATTTTGTGAATATATTATGTTATATGGCCGTACATAAACTACTGCGACTCGACCCGTCAAGTCTCTAGGCTGCAGCTGTGCGGTCGGCAAACGCACTCCCGAGTCCTAATTCGATTTAAAAACCTAATCCCATTCGTCCTTCGGCCTCCATTGTTTTTCGATTAATTGCGTTGTAAAACGAAACAATTAAACACATAAATATTACGCATCTATACAAAAATATGATATTATTATAGTATTAAGTATTAGGTACACATCCATACTTACCCGCATGTGTATGAGTACCTCCTATTCGTCGAAAAACATTTGATTATTTCAAATAATGAACGCGTAATGTGAATTTTAATTAACTATAATATGTTCGTGAAAAAAAAAACAGAATCGGTAAACTTTCTCCGAAAACATTCAACTAAAGCGTCCAATTAAACCTATTAAACACGACTCTGATTCGTCGTATTGCTTAAACGGTGGGTATATACTGTTTATGTATACATCTGCATTTACACTTTTCCCTTACGCTTTCGGCGTGACTTCTGCAGTGATCATTCCCCTACAAATTTTTGATTTTTTTCTCTTGTTTTCCGCGGGCGCATTTGCCATACTAATATTGTACGCGTTTAAACTTACGGCAGACGCACTGGTATCCGAGGGGTGACATCATGTACCTGTCTACGTAAATATGACGATAAGTCAAAGGCCATTCTGTCGTGACACACACACAGAACTGGACGGGCAGCGGTGGGCACACATCATAACACTATGTAATACGGGCAAACCAGTCGGACGAAAATGATACGATTATTATATATATATATATATATATAGGTACACGCCTAATCGCCTTATGTAATTATTAATTAACGCTTCGTGTGTATCGTCATGATGAGCGAGAGCGTGATTTGTTCACACGGAAACCGATGACGTCGTCGGAGCGGTAATCATTACATTATATAGAAAACTCGAAACAATAACGTGACTTCAATGCCCGTGGTTTACGATAACATATGTTATAATTCGGCAAAAATGACTTCTGCAACCGTTATAGAGGCATAGAACAGGAAGCGCGCCGGTCGTACATCAATTCCGTATGCATTATGGACCATATAACAATAACTAACACGGTTTATAATGAATACATATGCAATATGTGTATAATATTATATTATGTCTTGTCTGGACTTTCGTGTAACGCGTTACACATAACTACTATCCCGCACAAATGACGGTTGCATTTAATGTGTAAATAATATTACTATGTAAGTATATCGCGTTATACACACATTACATATTAATATATATATAAAGTGTGTGTGTGTGTATGTGTGAGAGACTGATATTGTTATCACTCAATAGTTATTTTCTGGGTAAATTTATGTGTTTGTGAACACTTTTTTTCTTACATCATTGAAAGACATTACATTACAACTAAATTATTATTAATATACAATAATTATTTTTTTAGTTTCAACTTTTTATTTAAAGAAAACACAAGTTTTTAATTTTATATTCCAAAGCAGAATATCTTTTTCGAAAAGTTTCAAATATTAAAATTAAAAACCAAACTAGCAGTAGTGAAATTAGTTATAAGCATTTAAATATTAGATGAGCGTTGAGCTTAGGGAAGTGGCACAGAGTCCCCAAAAAATGTTAGTGTAATGTAACACAACAATTTACCAAACAAATGACTGTTTAGCCATAAAAAAATCACCATTCACCACGTATACATGCCTAGATAGATGTACGTGCGATGTTTTGTTTATTATTTTACCGATTTCGTCAAAACAGATTATATCAAGGGAAAACTCGAATGACCATCATAATATTTTATAGGCACGGTGACGTTTTTTAGGGCTAGAGTACATTTTTGACGTTTCGGTTCGTCACAGATAATCGTTCATCTTTTTATTTCAACATTTTTAGATTATTCGTGGTTTTCGTTTTTGTTTACAACAATGCGTATTTTTGTCAGTTTAGAATTTTGTTATTTGTCAATAAACACTATGAACTCATACTTACAAAAATTTAGAATGTGTGTTGAATAATGAAATATGTTAATTTTTTTTTTTATCATATATGTACCCTTGGCAACATGGGCCATAGGGCTTATTGAAAAAAATAAAATAAATTATATATATATTGTGTACTAAATCTAAGTGTTAATTAAATTTTTGTTTGAAGATTGGTGGCTGCGATGAATTGGATGATGTAGCTATGGATTGAGAGTGATTATTTAGTGATTCAGGCAGGTTGTAGCTTATTCGGATATTGTGGTATATTCGGCATTCAGTGACGATGGTGGCTGATGGTGACTTGGACACCGCAGGATGTGCACATTGTGGGAAATATGTCAAAGACCACAATATGTTTGTTCTCTGACTTTAAGAAAAAAAAAATAATAATGACATTTCATGATATATATAATTTTAAAAGTATCTTAAAAAATTCATCCTTATTACGGAAAATGTTTCCAGTCTTATAACACAAACAGTTAAATAAATGAAAAATAATGCATAGTAAGTACCTACTTAATAATATTATCAGTAATATCTTGCTGATGAAGTTGTTTTTATAATTTTAAAATTCTACGTCGTCATTTCGTTCTAGGTTTTGAGCGGAGCGAAAAATGTATTGATTTTATAATTTTGTGTGTTTTTTTTTTGTTTATTGTCACCTTTTGGGATAGTAAAAATACTTCGATTTTCTTCATTAAAATTTTCAAAAAATTCTCAATAGTTTTCAAACGCTTCAGGAAATACAAATAAAAAATTAAGGAAAAACAAAACTAATTTTTGACAAAATGGATTTTGTTTTTTGATGCAACAGATAGACATGATAGATACATGATATTTTCACCAAATGTTTATACTAGCATTTTATATACATTATAAAAATTTAAAATATATATTGACTTTTTCTGAACTATTTATAGACATAAAAGATTTTCGGTTTAAAATTGTATTATTATTTGCGATAAAATTTTTTTTGCTCTATCAAAAAACTTGAAAAAGTAATACAATATTTCTCATAACTTGTTAGTGAAAATTAAAAAAAAAGTTGAGCATAAATAAACAATAGTTTTTATAAGCGTTTAAAGTTAGAATTTCGACAAAATACGTCAAAATACATAAAAATAAAATAAAATTTGAAAATTTAACACAAAATTCCTCATATATTTTATGAAAAAAAAATGTTAACGCATAATTCAAACTAATTGTTGATGAGCGTTTGAAATCAGACATTAAATATTCACTCTTAAACTAACGATTTCTCAAAAAACGATTTTTATATTTTGTTGTAATTCAAAAATGAAAAACCGTATGCATTTGAAATTTTTATCAAATGTTGAGATTATCAATTTCTATACATTGTAATATTTAAAAAATATTTTGATTCTTTTTAGCCTAATTGTAGACATATGATATTTTATTGAACAATTGCAAATTATTTTATAAATGTATAAAATGTTCAATTTTTATAGTTAAGGATTGAAACTTTTGAACAAGGTTTTTCGCAAGTAGTAATAGTGTAACCAAAAAATTTAAAAAATATATTAACATGGTTCGAATGCAATTTATTTATCATTGAATTCAAATTTAAAACATCCATTACAGTGTCCCACTCGATACCTACTGTATAGAAGAGCGGTACCCACATGCCCACCTTTTCTTTTCTTTATATTAATACATTTTTTTTTTATTTTATGGTTTTATTACTTAATTATATATTACTGGAATATTGATTTTTGTTTTATAATCTTGTTACGTGCACTCGTTTTACTTTACAATTTCGTTATCATTTTTAATACTTTGTTTTTGTTACTTTTCAGAAAAATTATTATTTAATGAACATTTCTTCAAGAGTAACCTTTTGATTTTTTTTATAAAATTAATGTAAATATATTCAAACAACCGAAGTTGTAAAATACGAATTTTAATAATTGTAACCAATCTAAGCTGACCTAATGGGAATGCTAGGATAAATGTTTATGAATATGATTATAATTTAGAATTGAATTTAAATGAGAGTTTTACAAATTACTAATCTGCGGTAATATTTTTAGATCCACGTGTTTGGAAAATGTAAATTAAAAATGTTGTTTAACTTGTAAAAACATTCATTTGCTAAAATATTTTAAAAAAATAAATAAAAAATAAATGAAAAAAATTATTTTTTTTAAAATGTTATACAATTATTTGACATTTAAAACGAAATGAAAATAATTACAATAATCAATCATTGTATTGCTCCAAACAACTATCTATAATAATAATTTTTTATTTGAATTGATATTTAAAAAACTTGTAATATATATTTTATTAGTTGATAATTTTGTTATTGTAGTATAATATTGTTTACTAACATTTATTATGAATTTATTCGACTTGCAAAAAAATAAATTGCAATAAGCATATGTGAGATAAAGCTTGATTAATGTGTATTAAGAATAATAAAAAAAACGCATGAATTAAATCGGAATGTAAAGTATGTTTGACCTTTGGAAACATAGAAAGAGGGACTTCGGTTATCATACGACGCGTGATGTATAGATAGCTGGTGTAGATGGCCGAATATATAACATTTTATTTTTAAATCATTAGCAACGATTGCAATCAACAAATTTCTTACAGTCCACTATAATATAAATAATGTTAATACGTATTGAATTTAATTTAGATATCTGGTAACACGGAATTCCTTTATTAATATAAAAATAAATAATGCCTAGCATTATCAAATAAACATTATGAAATTATTTTTCTAGGTGTACACGGTTAATTTTATAGTTTTATGTAATTAACTGTGTGACATTAACACACAAACTTACATAGACTATACGTCTTAGTAGGTAAAGATTAATATTGCTAAAAAATAATATTCTTTATGTATACATTTTTTTTTATCTGCAGACATGCTTTTTTACAAAGATATAAAGAAAGGTTTATTATAATATGTAGCCACGTAGATAATAGTATAATACGTAAATACGATTTTTTACAACAGTTCTTATATTTGTTTACCTATTATAATATTACACCTACGTAAAATTGAAAATAATTCTACAAAAAATAGATTATACATAATATAAACCATAGATTTTACTATAAATACTGAGCTGTAACTATTAATATTAATATTGTTTTAATGAATTTTTCATATATTTATATTGTATAATTTGTATGAATATTATTTATAGTAGATATGTGTACTCAACAGTCAAAACTAAAACAAAAAAAAAACTTTTTAAAAATTATTAAATAGCGATACCTTTGGATTAAATTTTAAACTATTAATTACAATTAACAACTAGGTTGATAACCTCTTTAAAATGTACACTATGCAAAATGGTCGATCCACTAAGGTCAGACTTCATAAATAATATTTTTTTTTTTAATAAGTGGTTCTTGTCACACATATTTTTTTTCGTTTCTATTTGAATGAGGACCATTTAACATATTGTGCGTATCGTATTTTTTTTACCCACACGAATATCGTTAAGTTAGAGAACGTTTTATTTCGCAGACATCATTCAAGAAACCGACTTTTTAGATTTGAATAGAAGTATCTACCAATGTTATTATTTATGATGTTCTACAAACACGCAAAACGCAGACAACATCTTATTCGCATATAATATACATTACAAAATATGCAACATAAACATTATATTATATTTATCCACGAACAATCTACGTCTGCTTGACAGAAAAGATAATATAATATAATCTCCTTTTAAATTTCGTCACAGGTCAATAATGTACGCACCTAAATTCTTACCTTGAACTCATATTTTCTAAAATTCTCAAAGCGTGATATTGCTCTTGTTTCTGTCATGGATAAATCATATCACAAAATACCATTGTTTTATTATTTGAAAAAATATCAGTCACAATATTATAATACAGTAAACACGGTTTCGTATGAATCCCATGAATAAATTATAATTTTTAAATTTTTCCCTGGGAATAATGAACGTGGTCTTAGTATTTTATGATAATAATGTTGTGTACAACATTTATAGACCAAAATATGTTTAACTTTTAGAACACGGACATTAAGCAACGCAATACCTACACAACTTTTAACTTTCGATAATTTTATTATTTTTAATACGGGGAAAGTATTATATTTTAAAAACGTCCAATCTGAATTTTACTAATATTTTATCGAATGAAGAACGTTACACACCACTAAATGGACATCAAAATAATGTTGCCCGTTGGCTGTTGGCATGGCGTTATAATATTGATAACCATGCAGTAATATAATGGTGAGTTATACACTGTAAACCATTCATTATTTAAAAGTACTATATTTTTATAGGTAGTTACGGAATTTTAATTGCATATTTTATTCTGCGTACACACGAATCGTATAATATATATATATCTGTGTAAGCAGTCAAGTGTCACTGAACGAATATTAACTGTTCTTTCATTAAAGCAAATTTAACTATGCGCCAATCCAATAGATATTTAAACATAACATAATATATCATTGTCGTTCTTCTTCCATGTCCTTATAGTAGGGACCTATAATAAATAATTTAATTTAAATTTCAAAGTTTAATATTTTTTTATATTACAATAATGTATCATTAATTTTAAACTATGCCACTGATCGAATTAGATGCGATCCAATAGTATTTTACAGTACACTAATGCGCAAGTAATTAGATAAAAAAAAAAAAAAAATACTATACAACATTAAAATAGCATAGATTATACATAGGTACTTAAATAATATGTTGTTCAGAAATGTTTGTATAGCACAGAAATGATTATGGTATACCCACATTCACGCTTTAAAATAAACGCGTAATAATTATATAAAATATATAACGGAATAATTTGCCGCATTAAGAATTTAATGTGCGCAGATATTTGTAACTTCCAAATATGGTCCCGTCATCTTAATGGCTTTACGTCGATAGAATATACCTATATGGTGTATAGATACAGTGTTATTTTTAAATGAGTTTTATAATAATTATGTCAACATTTATATTCCCACGACACCGTCAGTTCGATCACTTTTTTGAAATAAAAATATGTAATAAAAAAAAAAAAATTGCCTTAACAAGGTTATCAATCTAAATTATTATTAGGAATTGACCAGATATAGATCGACGTTTTGATCTGCCGATAGAGACTTTATAACATAAAGTATGACACAAGTGTCATTTATTTTTCATTGAAGGCGGTACATAACATTGAGTCATATGATCTGTCAATCGTCATATGTCTCATTAATTTTTAATTTTTTTTTTACTCTATTTTGACTTTTTTTCTCGTTCATTTTTACTCATTAAAATGAATGAGCTTCACGCTGACGTTATGATGAATACAAATAAATTATGCCAACTATAGTTTACCATTATTAATGTTGGACACACAAGGTTTCAACAGCAGTAACAGTACTTATTCGAGTATATCATTGATATGATTTCATGCAAACAACTCGCGGGTAACAATTATTATGATCGTTTGTCGAATTCATTTTAATATTATATTGCACACTAAGTAGGAAATATATCACACAAAATTGTATTTCGTACGCTAATACTGCACCATAATTACAAGTTTTATAAAAATAGTTTCTCAAATTGTGTTAGACGTGACTCGCTTAGCCCTGACTGGAAAATTTAATTATTGACATAAAATATAATATTATCTAGACCTATAAATCTACATTATTTTAAAATACCTACGTATTGAAATATCATATATTTTTTTTACACTAAAGCCGTATAAAACTTTTGTTAAATCGGCCTTCAAATGTTCTAATTATAGTAAATGAAGTATAAATATTAGATAATGAATCAATTTTGATTTTGATATTTCCTACTGCAAAATATTTGATTTTAAACAGTTCGAAATCTAACCTATTGATAAAAAATTAATTTTGATATTTCTCTCAAAGACTATTAGAAATTTATTATATGATGAATGTGATTAGAAATTCTATAACTATATAATGCAAATATAGTTTTTAACACTAACGCCACCTGTTACAAAAAATTGATTCGAAAATATGAAAAAAAAAATTAACTCTTAAAAATTGAATTTGTGTGCAATTCTCAACGTATAGTTGCAAAACCGGTGAATTATCATACATCATACTACTCCAACAAGACAATCGTGTAAAAAAAAATTATTTCTTGTTTTATCGTTTTGAGCAGAACCTAACTAAATATATTAGTATACTTACTAGCCTCCTAGACTTATAACCACCGTTCCTCTGTCCTTAATTCTCATTGTATCCTATGGTTAGACATTACGACGTAGATACCTATGTGTATATCTATATGATGTGCGTTGGTCATATAACTAGGTGTTGTATTAAATATTTTTCTTTTTATTCATATTCAATCAATATGACGTTTTTATAAAAATTATGTACATAGATAATTCATGACGAAATTGAAACATAGCAGGATTGATAATCGAAACCAATTTTGCCCATTATACAGATACGAGTATAATAGCCTATTTTTAATAGTTCAAGGTAAATAATGTTTGTCATTTACAGAGCAATGTTTGCGAAATCGTATTCAGAATTTTTAACACATTGCAAACTTGCAAAGTTAAACACTCCTTAAATACTCGCAGTTATATAATTGTAGCAATTTTGACTGCGCTTACACCGCGGGAGTAAAGTATCAAGGTAAATTGATTGGTCATCAAAGTATACGTACATCTTATCTTTTGTTCTTTTACGGACAGAGTTAGCCACAATAATGTTGTACATTAAATTTACAATCTGTGCTAAAAACACATAATCTGTTAAATATTTTTCCCAATGATTTTACAGTATCTGAAGGGCGATTCGAACTCTAAAATAAATTATACAGCTACATTCTATTTTTTATTTTGGTGTGAGCGACGTCATACCGCGAAGCTTGTCAACGCGTTTACATTTAATTTATAATATACTAAAGTCCTCGAAAACTGTTGAGTGTCTATATATGCAATGTAAAGACGCTGATTCGGTTATAAATATATGTATTTATCGGTCAACAAGTCAACTAAATCTGACAGGTCAGTGTCGGGTGAATATTGAAAATCAGTGCATCCATTTTTGTTGTAGGTATTATTGAAAAGTTAGTATTTAAATATTATAGAGTAGGTTAGGTACATTTAAATAATATGCCTATTATTACATTTATAGAATTTAACTGTGCCTCATTGTTAATTTTTACTTTAGTGCTTAAATTTAAAAACTAGTTTAATAAATAAACAATTTTACTATACTTAACCTAGTTTAGTGATAAAACTCGTGCAAAAAATTAAAGCATCCAACGAAACTATTAATATTTTATGCGCTGACCATAATAATAATAAATTTCCCCTTCCCTTATATTATTCTCCTATAGTATGACATCAAATTACTCTACTTCTAATATCTAAATTTATCTCAATGACTCAATTCTATCATACTCTTCATGTCAGAAGATGGATTTTCTATAATAATAATTATCGTTTATAATATATATCAGGAGTTAATAAATAATTTAAAATTTTGATAATTAGTTTACTTTTATATAAATTAATGACGGCAGATGTATGATTGTGGCTTTAAATCGTAATCGTTACTTTTAAAAATAATTAATTTAGAAAATAGAAAGGTTCATAAGAATAAGTGCTCGAGTCATAAGAAACTATTCATTAATAACTGGTTGTAACTACAATGTAAGTTCGGATGTTCGTGAAACGAATCCATTTGAAAAACATACTATGAATTACGATCGTATCTCGAAGCTAAACGTGATACAACTCGTAATTAATAATAAAATAAATCAAAAAATTATTTGTAATCATCCGGTATTAAAATGTCATGTAAATACACTCCATCGGTTTTATGATATTCATAACGTTTTATTATCAACGCAAATTGTAGGTACCTTTACAGGAAAGGTACATATTATAGTGAGAAAATAACGATTATTTATTTTTATAAATATTACTTATTTTGTATTCAATAATAATAGTAGGTACTCTCCTACCAATATTATTTTTATAGATTTCAAAATAATCGAAACTAGTAAAAGATTTTTTTTTTTAATTGTTTGAATGTTGAAATTCAGGATTTACAAGTATAATGCATTTATTAGGCTTACATAGACTTATAGATATAAATAATTATTTCCAAATTTCTAAATCCCCTTAAGGCTCAGACATTTTAATTGGAACCGGTAAATTTTGATCCCGAAATCGCAATAATGCGTAATAATTATAAACATCGTAAAATGTCCTAAAAAGTTGTATAATTTTACGATTACGTGATATTATATAATATATATAACAGCCATATTAGGATCGAACGAGGTATTTATTTTTGTTAATAATAACAGAGTAATAGACCTTATTCGATTTGAATTCCATACACATATTATTAGTTTAAATGGATTTCGTACTTTAATACATGGTGTGAATTACAACGATGACTAATATTATATGCAAATGTGATTTATAGTGTTTTAATTAATTATTTATTACTAATGTTTATATTACATTATACGTAACTTTTATACTCAGTATTAAATAGTGTAGAGTTATTTAAGCATATTTTTAAGATATCATAACTGTGTTATAGTGTGTTGCACAAATGGATACATATGGACATAATGTTGACTAGTTTCTAAATGAAATGTGATAAATATTATATAAATATTATGAATTTTACTATAATTACTATTCAATTCATTAATATAATTACTTGTGTTTAGTGTTTACCTATAAATTAAAATTAAGATGCGTTCACCAAATACTTCAATGTAATATTTGCAACATACATTTAAAATGTATTTGATTTACAATATAGTAAAAAATAATTACGTTATAATACTATACATTTTTATATTTTATAAAATGCGAAGTTTTTTTTAATATTATTGGTCAATGTCCAATTAAGTTGAAGTCTTAATTACTTGATAATATTATGTCTTTGAATAAGAAAATAATTTATGCTTGCATTATCTATACTAACGACAAAGTATTGATATAAATAAAACTTTTTATTGGTCACGAAAATAAAAATGTTTCTACTTAATATAGAATGTGTTAACAAAAAAATATTTACATATAAAAAAAATCTAACTGCAATATTTTAAAATTGGGTATATTTTGGACACCCGTATATTGTCTTGCTTTGCTCGTCTTTGCGTCAGACAGTTATTTATCGTTTTGAATATTGGGAAACAATAACGAACTGCAGTTCAGAATTCACACGGAAAACGATTCTAAGTGGGAATTTGTTTCGAATAGTGTTGTTCTTGTTTTAGATTCTGTGTGAAGCGAGGAAAGTATTATTGGTTTTAAAATAATTATTATATTTTTCTATTGATAACATTCCGCAAGCAATGTTCAAAAAGTTACAAAATATGAAATACTTTTTGAAATCAAAACTCAATAAGTCTCGTTGTACATTCACTTTGAAGAAGTTATTTTTCGATTTTCTCAATACACACAGTTAGTTATTCTTTGAGCAGTCTGATCATATGGAAAAACTAACAGACAATTGTTGAAAAATGTTAAATAAATGCGTAGTCAGCCACCGTGATTTTCACTGTGAATTGTTTTTCAAATTCTATGTGCTATTTATATTACCTATTGATTTTAAACACCAATGTGAACGAAGAGAATACTAAACTCGTCTCGGTATACTACTCATTTTTAGGATTTTTGATTAGATTTTTATAATACAAAATATTGTGATTACAAAACACTACCTAGTATAAAATTAATCAAAAGCTTTAAATTATAGAGTAAATTAATGAACATTATAATATAATCTTGAAATTAATTAATTGTGCTGTGAAACAATTTTGAAAATTATTGAGATAATAGTTATAAAAATAAGAGAATATTTATTTATTTCTAAAAATCTAAAACTAGTTTTTTTTATAATATTTATGAATTATAAGTAATAATAGTGTGTATTAAAATAACATATTAATTTCGTAAATTATACATTTTAATAAAACTATTTCTTAATTTTTTTAATTTAATTATTTATTTAAATCACATAACTTAAATACATATATTAAATAAATTAAATTTCTACATTTCTAATAATAATAACGTAAACATATTATTAAAGATACGATTTTATTTGTGCGTGAGTTACTATTACTTCAAAATAATAAACAATTATGCAATTTATTTTGAGATTTCGCACACTTAATAGTGTATAATTATTATGAAATTGTAGTGTGAATGTTGTAATAGATTTTAACGTGGCAAATATTTAATAGTTAACTATTAAACACATATCATTTATTTATCAGGTTTTATAGGTTCATATTCAAAAGTTATTATTTTTTTTTTTGGTTATTTAAAAATTAAAACTTTAAAGCGTAGATTATTAGCCTGTAATTGAATATTATATATTTTATTCCATAGATATTAAAGATTACATTGTTAAAGTTTTTAAATTATTAAATTTACAATTTTTTTTTAAATTTACAGTTTGTTTCAAATATTTGTGATACTTATAAATTGTTTTATTTATGTATTTTGGTTTTCATTGAGCACTTCTGAAATATTGAGTGGTGTGTTTAGGGCCTGTGCTTATTGAGATATATTATTTACACTCTTTCACTGTGTGTTATATAGTTAGTACTTTATGCCGTGCGTCGCATATTAATACGAGGCTCTTTACTAAATAAGTATGAGTGTGATGAAGGTGTTTTCGATTATGATGCGGTTAATTGCGATGAATTGTCTTCGATTAGAAGAGCGAGGAGTGTGCCATTTTTTGGCTATTTTTTAGATATTTTTGAGTTAGCTGTTATTATTAAACTCCAGTGATTTTACCAAAATGAGAGATATTTTTATGAATTGAGATTTTGTAATATCCTATGTAAGAATGTAATTTATTGTTCGATTTGAAATAGTTTTCGTTACATGATCGATAAATTAGTCTGTTTTTTTTCATTTCTTGCGATACCAATGTGGGATGATACCCACATGAATTCGATGTTTTTTTATTTTCTTTGAATTAACTTTACTTGAATGCTTATGGTTATTTTATATTAGTGTCAGAGTCTATTATTATCATGTTTTAAAAAAGTCTATATCTGTTTTGAATTAAATCATAATAACATCAAATAAATACATTTAAACATTTATAATTTTTATCGTGTCCGTCATCTTAAATTTTGTACCTACACTACGCAAATGTTATTGAAGCACAGAAACAAGAGTCTATGAGAGTAAAAATATACACAATAATGATTATTTAAATATAATTTCTAATCAATTTGTTGATATTTAATTTAAATTAAATGTACTGCCACATAAATTGTATAAAATTTATTCACACATTACAATAAAATGTGTTTATACACTCATTCAATAGAAATAGTGTAATACACTATTCAATAATTATTATTTGTGTTGAAAAATATTTACCATAATCATTATTAATAATTATCATTAAGTAAATGATAACAGATAGTTTTTTCATTGCGTTTGGGGATTTAATATCAAAAAACAAAATAATAAACAGTATTAAATTGTACTTATAAAATTTGTAGTTTTTCATTTTATTGAATATTAATTAAAAGTTCTTATACAATCATATTATATAAGTATATAGTATAAGTACCTACTACAGATTTTGATCCAAAATAAAACTGATTTAATAAAGTAATTAAAAAAAAAGTAAACAATATATAATTATAATTAAAAAAAAAAATTGTAATCAAACGTAATTTACTTATTGTGTTATGTATAGGTATATATTAATTTTATTATATTTCAATTTAATGGATTACTATACTTTAAGTCTATATACTAAAGGAATTTATGATATTTGTCTTCTATTTATATACCTATTCAATAATTTCTAAATTTGTTTTACTTCATTATTTGTGTCCTTGATTTCTCTCCATTTTTACTTTTTATTTACAACTTTATTAACAACGAGTTATAATGAATTATGAAATAAAATCAAACCTCCGTGCGCAGTTATTTCAAAATTTGATTTCTTAAAACGTCACGACATTCTACAAAACTAGTAAGTAACGAATTGTATTCAATTTCTTATCTATTTAATTTGAATATTCATTATTGTAATCACGATATTACCTTAAAAAAAATTATAACCTAAGAGAAATTTTGACTTATAAAGATAATCAATACTAGAAGCCTTACTTAAACTGTAATTAATATAAAGGTAGATCAACTCACAACAATTTAAAGAAAACTTCACAAAAACATTCATACTATATAGATAAAAAATATATATATATAAACTGGGGTCACTAACTTTTCAATTTAATAACATACTATATACTATATAATAAAATAAATTTTAAAATTAGTAAAAAGTATTCTAAATTTGAAAAAATAACCACTGAAAAAACTCCAGAAAAAATCTAACGGAAAAAGACCTATTCCCCCCTAAAAAAAAAAAAAAAAACACACACACCATGGTAAAATAGCCCACAGGAAAAATGCGAATGCTATATAATTGTACTATAATATAATATTTTGTAATATTGCTAAGTACTCAGTACTTAATGCCCATACATACATAGTAGTTATACATTGATTATTGCATGGTATACAAAATGCTTTTGAATAAATTGAATTTTCATTACCCAACAATTTTGACATTATCACTGGTTTGAGCAAAATACAGTTTACTTAATTTACATTGTTGGGTACCTACCCCCTTGAAACTACCTACACTCTAAACTATTACATAAGATTAAACTTGAACAACGAAAAAGAAACTTAAAGCTAATAGAATTTAAACTTTGAAGTCAATTTATTATTGAGGATGAAATGGAGAATTATTAGTATAATATTATGTTACAATTTCTAAAATTTTGTCAGTGTGTTTTTTTCTTGGATTTTTTTTATGTAGGATTTATTTTTATGATTCAAATTAAATATCAGTATTATTATTTTCCTATTACAACTATAAACCCAAAGCTTAAACCACTATTTAAAATTAATAATTTTGAGTTCAAACTCTTCATATTTGAATACGTGATTACTAGAGCTTGGATGTTTATGACTTTGCATTTTTTTTTCGTGCAATTGGAATTATACCCAAGTATGATATAAATTCAATTTATGAAGTATAGATTAAAAATATGCAAACTTATTTTGCATATTTTTTGCATATTTGACATTTTTTATGGATATATTGATTATTCTTAGAAAAAGTAGCATATATTTTATAAATTATAAGTATAATATTAAAATTGTCCATATTATCATCAATTATAATCGTTAATTTTTTCAATGGACTTTCTGATGTTATAAAAACTGACATTGTTAACTTTATGTACGTATCAGTCAATTTTATAGACGTGGAGAGATCATTTTCAATTTATAAAAATATATTGTCGGATCAACGAAGGTCTTTCAAATTTGAAAATCTTAGCAAAATAATTATTGTACAATGTAATCTTAATACTTAAATGATTAACTTATGTATAATTAAACTTTAATAGATCGGAAGCTAATTAATAATTTTTTTCATAATTAATAGATGTGTGTTCTGTAATAAATTAATTTTAAATACGCATTCAAAAAGAGTATATCATTTTTTTTCAATTTTATTAATAACACTTTTTTGCATACATTTGTTGAAAAAATAGGTATATTTAATATATTTTATGGCATATTATGATACAAATGCATATTTTAACGAAATTTTGGTCATTAACATTCAAGCTCTAGTGATTACCATAGATATAATAACTACTTATAACTCTGATACTTTACAACTTACTTTAATCTAAATATGTGATAATATGTAAGTAGTAAGTACCTATATATTCAACATACTTTGAAAATATTTTTTTGTTATAAATTATTAATCAGCAATTAAATTGATTAAAACATAATTATCTGTGAGTAATTAAGTCCTGTAGTAAATCGAGCTCCACTTGGAATTATTTTTTAGTTTATGCAATAGTTCATACACATTTACCTTAGGAATAATTTTACCTATCAAATACCAGTATCAGATAATATTTTGTATACAAAGGATGATGTTTTAGCCAGCGGTAAAAAAACCTTCTATAAAGATTTTTTCTCTAGTCACTTTTTACCTAAAATTGTACAATTCATAATTTTTCTTACCTAGGTCAACTATAATTGTTCAACTTTTTTATAGGAAAAAATTTTAAATATAATCATAATACTATCTCATAATAAGCTAATTTAATTAAAGCCACCCAAAAATAGAATTAAAATTGATTTAAAAAATCTATTAAAAAAATATCTATCATTGTTCACCCAAGTATGTGTTGAATATGGTTTCAATGTAATCATACTATTTGTATCTATATATTTATATGTATCATACATGATGTTATATTTATATCAGTATATTACCATAGAGTATTATAGTTTTAGTATTTAGTAGTAATTTAATATGTACCTTTGCATGTTAGTACATTTTGTACTTAATACTTAAATTTACTATTAGTTTAATCGCATACATTTATAATCGTACAAGGATAATACGAATATCTATCTGCTCCAAAATAATTATAGTGTATTTTAAAATTAAATATTTAAATTATTTATTCGTATAAATACGAAGTTATTCATTTGAATTATGAAATGCACAACATATTTACATATAGGTATAGATCAGATATACTTAACCAATTTTTGGCACAAGAAATATATTATTACACTGCAATTTTAGTGTTTAATTATAGGCTTTTTTGAAGTAACATTTTAACTGTATGTACATAGATGTATTTTCACAGAGAGAATGTATTAATTGTAAAAATTATTGATAAAAGAACCAGTTTTGAAAATATCGAAACTACATTTTTAAATTTGTAACCTTAGATATCTTAAGTTGTATAATGTTGAGATATAAAATTACATTTTCAATTTAGCTTATACAGCCTTGAACAATGTAATTGCTATATTCATAAATTGATTGTTTGTAATGTAAAGTAATATTAATACATATAACTTTTTGGTTAAAATTGATTCGATAAATATAAAACGCAAAAATTTAGAACTTTTTTGAATTATTATTTAAACATTTAGTACAAACACATATGCCCTATAATCCAGTATTTAATATTTGAAAATGTTAAAAACTATTTGCTTCAATATATTTTATTTTATAAACATTATTAAGCGATAATTGGGAAAAGAATTTATTATGCTTTTTTATGCTTAATGTAAATAATTCTTTGGAAATACACAAGTCATTAATAAGATTCGGATGTTATAAAAGTTAGAATTTATAAGATATTGCTTATAAAAAATGTAAAATATAAAAATAATATATTAAATATGCAAAAAAATTATTAAAAATAAATTATAACTTGTTATTTATTAGTTGCTTAATAATATATAAGTATGTGCAATATTATTTTTAGTAAAATTAATGACGATACTAATAAAACTGTTTCGAAAAAAAATAATGAGTCGTCATGGTGTATACTTCAGTCGATGGCACTATTAAAAAGTTTTATTTTAGTGGAAACATTGGTGTTTTATTGATTTACAAAAAAAATTAAATATCTACGTTAAATAAATGAGAACATTATACACAGATAATTAAAGTAAAAGGTGATTTTTTGTAAGAAAATGTTAAATATAAATAACAATTATAAAATTTGCGCTTTCTTAAAAATAGACAAAATATGCGTTCTAACACATTTATTCCAAATTTATTTTTGTAATTTTAACTTTCCGTCTTTGAAAATATTTTTTAAAAATATCGTCGTTATTTATATATTATTAAATACTATGTGTATGGTAATTAGTATCTGTGAAATCTGTTAAAAATAAAATTGATTTGTAAAAGGGTAAAATTATATTTCCTGTGGGACTAATTATATGAAATTTTGAGACCACGTGACCCGTTGAAGGTTAATGCGAAAAGATTATTTTTGCATGGATGCTTTATAAGATGTATGAATGGGCGTGTGTCGAAATGGCATGTGTACGTGAAAAGTCAAAGGTGACCAAAAATCTTGTCCGGCGCACCTGTTATATTGTCAAGGTTTCATTGATTGTAGCCGTGCCGTGACCGCTTATAGCCGTAAAGCTTATGTTTACATAATGTATTGATTTAAAAATAATTTATCGGTTCCGTGAACGAGAAAAATCCTGAGTCCATGCATAATATAATTAGTGTTCACAATGTTATTGCTTATTACAAATGCTTGGTATATAAACGGATTAAAATCATTTAAAGCTTAATTTGCTTCTGAGAAACGACTTTAAGTGGATGTCGCGAACAAAAATCGTTATTTTCACTCATTTTTACATTGTTTCTGATATTTTTATCTGGAACGACAAATATTAATCATCACAATATTTAAGAATTTCCATTGCTAGTGACAGTGATGTTCAATTTCAAATAATCATTAAAAAATAGGAATGCGTGTACAAACTTTTTTTTTTCAAAAAATAATAATAGTAAATGCTAGATAGGGAAAAAGAAACACTTCAATGATAAAAACGCATAAACGTTTCTTAAAAATTTTAACGCCTATAATCTTCTGCTTACAATTTAAAAGTGTACACCACTTCACGCTGCATTCCTTCACCAAAATAAATGTCTTTGACATAGTTTCAGAAATTTTCATAAAAAATTTTAAGTTGTGACAGTTGACTTAAATTTAGATACAGCAGTATTATTGTGTACTTTTTATTCCAGTATTTTAAATATCTTAATAGGTTGATAACTTTACACAGCAATGTATTACGATCTGAAGTCATATTACTGTAGGTACAGACATTTTATTAACGCCGAGACTTTTAATTTACAATTAATCTCGATATATAGATAGACTCTTATTTTTTGAACATTGAACAATTTTCAAATACATCCATCTATAATTTGTAAGCACTATAAAACAATATTTGTTAGCTTACACGGTTAAATTGATCCATTAAAATTGGGTTGCCTTTAACACATTACATATTATGTGCTATTATTTTTTTGGCAATACATAATGGTAATTTTTAAAACAACAATCATCGAGAGTATATAGAATAAAAAAAAAAACAAGAATTCATAAGAAACATTGAAAATACAACAATTTTAATGATCCAATAATAATCTATATTTTGCAGAGAACATTATTCTTTATAAAATATTTAGATCATGACTTTAGGGAGTGTCAATACACGGTGCATTATTGTACTCTATAACTTTTAAATATAGGTTTTAACAGTAATGAGCTAATATAAATATTAACACCCAAAATATACCTTGAAACCAACGCAGTACTTAAAAAAAAATTGTAACCTCATTATAATATTTTATGTTATTTAAATATTGATCATTAAACGTTATTATATTAAAATGTTCAAGTGAAACAATAAAGATTTTGGTTTGTACCTACTGGTCAAATTACTATGTAGAACTATAAATGTATAAGAACTATAATATAACACTTCTAACGTAGGTACTCTATAAATGTCGGTGTAGATATATCAATATTTTTGAGTGAAATTATGAAACCATATAATGTTCTAAATTTCGATTTCATTCAATTCGCTTAAATACAATTATTAAACAAAATAATTATTCTTTTTTAAACAATTAATTAATTATTTTGTTATCACACACACACACACCAGTTGACATATCACACACGAGAGAGGGTACTAATATAATATAACTAATATTGTCCAATAGACATCATTTACTGAAATGTATATTATAATTGTATCTTTCTTTTTAATTAAAAATTAGAAAAAGAACCAAATCTTGATTATTGTTGTTAAATTGTTTAGCAACATTTTTGTTCTTCAATGAATTCGCTGAAGACAATTTATCGATGTAGTCTGTTTATTATTATACTCTATAACGTATCTTGAATAATGAATTAAGTGATAAATCAAACTATCCACCAATGGTTATACTTTTACACTCAGTAATAAGCTTGAATCAATAAAATGATTGGATTTATGAGTACACAGCAATCATGAATAGGGGTCACTGCCCACTGGTTGTTTCTATTCATTAAAAACTATAAAGTTTTAAATTATGTTTATCAAAACATATTTCATTTAATGATATTTAAATTGAACACTTAGTGTTTAAATTTATTAAATTTCTTAAGACCAATTTTTCATTTTTTTTTTTTAATCATGTTTTTACTTGTTATAATTTATGGGATACTATCATATTTGGAAACATAACACTTGGTACATGTTTTGGCATATTATATATATTTTCTATACAACTTACTTTCTTTTGATTCTTACACTCGCAATTTTATATTGTAACAGTAATGTCACTCTAAATGTCGCGTTACGTTTATTTTTTTTTTTTATGAAATATTTCATAATTTTATTGAATATCAAATAAGTTAAATATTTAGAAAGTACAGTAAGAATTTTTATCAACTTTCGTGGAATTTATACCGTATATTATGTAAGGTGTTTCACCATGTTTGTCCACTTACACGCTCTTTCATCTTATGCAGCTTAAACTTTAAAACTTACATAATTATATTTCCTATATATTTTAATCACTTAACGGAAATTAATAATTTAATTTTGGAAATATTCACATAAATTAGTTCTATTTATTAATTGGCCGATTTATGTTTTTATAGAACACGTAAACAGTTATATTATAACTTAATATTTTTTAATCGCGTAACTTTGAGTAAATACCAAAAAGCACACTAAAAAGCATAACGATTTGTCCACGGCACGCTACCTATATAAACAATATGACCCTGGATAGACGCCCCCCTGTAAGTAAACTTTCATTATATTATTATGCGCGTCAGCGCCTCCGCAGGGAACGATTGTCTTGAAATCGTTTTGTCGTCTAAAGTGTTCGAAAACAATATTTTATATTATAATATATTATAACTTATGCAGAATAAAATCCGTCGCGAACTATATTGCGAACGCCGATCGCTCGCATATTACGCGTATATAGAATTTTATGCACGGCGCGACACCGTGAGGTGTTACGAAATACGATTACCATTTTTCTTCCTCGCCGGACAAATATTGATAATAGGCACAGGCCGATCTTGAATAATATTGTTAGAATCAGGTTTAAATATTATGTATTCAGAGCAGATATAATATAATAATATTATATTGTACGGTCGAGTTTTATTGTCTGCATATGTAACCGCGTAGTATATACCTCTATCCACACAATATAATATATTTATGTTTATAACGCATGTGCAAGAGGGCTAATAAAACACCAGGTATACACCTACTATATCCATTTTGTACACATAACGTATATACGTTTCCATTGGTCCAATTCACAGCCAGATTTTACTACTATTACTAGGTATTATCATTATTTTTATTATTATTATATCATTATGACCATTATAATGATAATTATATTTTCACGGCTCACGCGAATTCCGCCGACGACGAGAGTGTCGTCCGCGAAAATCTGCGATGCCCTGGAGACTTTAACGTCTTATGTATAGGTGCGTAAACGTGGCATACGTCGTAGTCGGGCCAAAGCCACAGTAATAATAATAATAATAATAATAATGATCATAAACGACATATATGTGAGTGTCCTGTTATTCAAGTGCATAATATTATTATCTGAACGATACGGCGGCGACGGGGACAAGGGAAAAAGATAGATCGTGATCGACGATCGATATGTTCCGTAGGCCAGGTGGACCAGATGACTGTTCTGGCGGTCACATCGCGACCTCGATATTAGGCCGAAGGCGCATGTCTGCGGGATAATATTATGTGGCTATAGCTTAACTATATGCTTGCGATTTTTTTTTTTTCGTCACCTTTTGACACGCACACCGTCGGCACGACTGCAGCTGTTTTGAAGCTATTCCGACCACCGCGTAGATTATATTATAATTAATAATATGTAATAGATATAATCGTTTGCCTTATAATTTTCGCATACAAGGAGACAAATTAAAAACGTTCGAGATACATACGGCTGAATAAACTGTTAAAATCTCATTGGTTGTTTTTGTTTTTAAATAACAATAACTCAAATTTAAAACTACATTCAGCCATGTTCTTAATCATGTAGTCAAGTCAATACTATATTATTTTACATGAAATATGATAAAAGTTATTGCGTACTATATAACACGTAGACATTAAATTATATTAATAAACTAGAGTAATTCATAAATTCTATCTTTTATTATTTATATATATAAAAATAAGTGTACATTTTGAATAAATTTTATAGCTCAAGATCCACCGAACCGATTTCGATAAAATTTTCAGGGCATATTAAGATTGATATGTAGATGGTTTCTGTGAAGTTTTTACACTGTGTGATATGTGGTTCCGGAGTTATGGCCTCTTAGGTTAGTACGATGTTTCGCGCACACGGTTTCGGCCAAAAATGTATAACAATTCATCAATTGAGAACGGCTGGGCCGATTTTGCATAATTTTTTTTTCAATTGTTCGTAATTACCAGGAGATAGTTTTTACGAAAGAAAATTTTGGAAAAACCCAATCCC
>JACXSJ010002777.1:0-36820 GCA_014851325.1 Pentalonia nigronervosa
ACGATACACTTTACGGAACAGCTAGTGAGTTAAACACGGTTTAAAATAGTTAACAGTCAACAGCCAACAGTCAATTGCAGCTCAAATGTAAAATCCGATCACGACACTATCATTGAAGCATACTGATATCTGCAGTCCATGGATAATAAGATAAATTAACAATAAAACATTATCTCGATTACTCGGTTGTACATATGGGAAAATCAAATCCAAGGAAAACCAAGTCCGACTGTATTTTTAAATAGTGTACTAGAAAATTGTTATATAACATATACATATACGGGACAAACATATATATATATATATATATATATATATATATATATATATATATATTAGAGCGCAATCGTGATGCGTTTTATGCAGGTAAAAAAGGTTATAGACGGGCGCGATAGTGCTAATTGGTCGAGCGCAATCGTATTGCGTTTTTTGAATGGAAAAAGGTAAGCTGGGCGCAATCGTAGTTCACCGCATGCGGATTGCTTATTATTGTCGCGTAATGTGGCACAGGCAGAAACGCGGTTAACGACCTTTCGCGACGGCTACTGATAGTCAACGTCACATGCCTTCTTAAATGTATTAAATTTGTTTGAAAGTGAGTTCCAAAATTTAAGAATTTCAGTATCTGCATTTTTTACCACGTTTTTCTCAAGACAGTCGATTTCTATTTCTTCGATTAGTTGTTTTAAATCAATGAATTTTTGTTTCCACGTGTTACAAGATTGAAGATCAATTAACTCAAATTCAAATGCATCCATATTTATCCATTGAAAAAATTGTAAATCTAATTCATCGAAATTGCTAGTATATTTCAAACTTCTTAGTCTTTAAACCTTTTTTTAAACTGCTAAATTGTTTCCTTTATAATACTTTAATAATTATTTATATTTTCATCTAATTTAGGAATCTTGTAAATTTTAATTTCACTCAGGAATTTGTTTAAATGTTGAAAATATTTAAATTTATGATTTTCTACATCATGTATAAATACATTTAGTTTTATTTCAAAGCTTTTTATTTAACTAAATACAAAATCTAAATTTTTCCAGTACCTTGTAATTTATATTCTTGTAATTTCAAGTTGAGTTCATTTAAATGCAAACAAAAATCAGTAAAAAACATTAAATTGCACACCAATTTAAATCTGTTAATTCAGTGTAATTTTTTTGATTGTCACTCAAAAATAATCGAATTTCGTGTAAACATTCTACAAATCGTTTTAAAAGGTAATCTCTACAAGCTAACAAGCATTATACATCACGAGTACTTTAGGAATAGAGTTTACATGTTCAAATAATAAATTTAATTGCCTTTTACTTAATGCGCGGGCATTTATAAAGTTTAGAATTTTTGTTACAAACATTAAAATATTTTCATACTGCATTAGTCCGTCCTTAGCACATAACGCTTCCTGATCAATAATATAATGAAAACCCATTAAAAGATTTAATTCTTTAATTTGTATATCTAATTTTGTTAAATTTTTATCCGTACTTTGAGCCACAGCCCATATTAAAATAAAAAAATATAATATAATATACCTTTTAGTTTATTGACAAATTCCTCCACGTTTTGATTATTCAAAGTATAATAACATATCATATCTTTTTAACCTTTCTAATTTAATCTAAGGTTAGGTTATGTTAGTTTAGTTAATCTTAATAAAAATAATTATAAATGTGCATGTTTTGTAATGTTTACTTCTATTATTTGAAATATAAAATAATTATTATATAATTTTGGTCATGATAACATGAGATGTTTTGTAAAAAAAGGTATTCAACAAAAAATTGGTAGCGTATCCGCGATTTCTAAAAATTTTTCATCGGGGGTCAGTGTTCTCCAAAAGGTTAAAAACCGCTGCACTAACTGCACTAACTGCCGACTCGGTGACTAATTTCATGATAAAAAAAAAATTACTTTTAATATTGAGTGTAATTAAATATAAAATTTACCAAAATCTTTGAAACTGCAATCGTGTTGTTTGATCTGCTGAATTGTAAGTACTTTTTGATCGAATATGATTCTAATGCCAAAATGTTTACTTTAATTTTTGTTGAAATGCTAAAGGCTCAAATAATTAAGTTAAAATTAAATTATATTTATACTTCTATTATATTTGTTATTATTACATAATTATCTTTAACACCATATTTTATATAATCATAACGTCTTCTTTAATACAACTTTTTGATTTTATTCAAACCCTTGTTAGTAGTTACTTACTGAGTATTTATGAAGCACGAAAAATTCAAGCATCGTGCATTTAGACGAATCACGTTTTTAAATTTTAAATTTTACCTGCATATTAAAAACAATGTGTTTGGGCGAATTCGTTATACTCTGTTTGAGGCATTTGAGAAGTTTCTTATAATGTGTTTAAGCTACTATGATACAATATAAAATATAGAAAACAAAATTGTAAAGATTAAAATATAAAAATATTATATTATCATTTTATTTACACTTACTGAAAATTCAAAACATCTTTGAGAGTTTGAAAACATTTTTGGCTATGAAACATGCTATACTCCTAATTACATACTACACATATTTTCAAACATAATAAAATTATTACATATCGGTTGTATATTTTTGAAATTAAAATCTGAAGATCAAATGTACTTTTATAGTTCTATATGTGGTTAAAAATAAGAAATGTATCTATTACTGACAGATAAAATTTTTGGATGTACAAAAATTTCATTCAGATTTTGAAAAATCAACTCAAAACACTGTTTAAAATTAATTTCTGGATTGTCAATTTTATTTAGCACAATATTAGTTTTGACAAATCCAATAAAATAAGAGGTTGCTCAAATGCATTACAATGTTTTAAAATCACTTTCCAAAACGCATTATGCTGAATTGCTTAAACACATTGCAATTTTTACAAAATTACCCAAACACAAATCGCCTAATAAGTCTCATAAATGAATGGTTTCTATTATTTATTTAATCTAAGTTCATAACCTTGAACCTACTTCACTTAAATATACTTTTGGTAAATAATTATAAAGTTTTGGCACAATTTAAAATAGGTAGCTCATATATATCTGTAATTGTGGAGATTTCTAAGTTAATGCATGTTAAGTATGTGGGTCTACAGTGCCCATAATTAACTGGAAAATAACAACAATGACTCATTACTAATAAGAAAACAAACAATTATTCAAATTTTTATTACTGTATTTTAACTATCAAATACACCCTACAGCACCAGAAATTCAAAATCCGAATATAATGGAAATGGTTTAGTTGCATCACCCTGCAAAAGAGTGAGTGGTAATCAGTTATCGTTAGTTATATTGTTTTTAAGATAGTAACAAATTCTCAATGATTTTCAAATTTGAAAATTATAATTACAGCCATCTATCACCATTAAAGTGTATCATACTTAACAATGATGTTAATTTATCATAATAAACAGCCCCAAGTAACACAGAACCGTAAAGTATAGTTATAACATCAATCACACTATAATATTTACACATGGATAATAACATATTTAATTGGTACACAAAGTCAATTTTTAAATAAATAAATTTACATTTAGTCTAATACAATTACTGAATACTTTCATAATAAGAAATACATTTTAATAACATAAAACATCATCAGTCTCTTAACACCGGGTGTACATTTGTACACTTACACAAGTCATATAATAGTCGGGTACAGTTAATGTATCCACAATATAACATTTGATAAAGGTTCATCTACAAAATAGCAAACAACATAAGAATTAAAATAGAATAGTGGAAAACATTTTTCATTAATAATCGACTTAAGAACTAACTGGTTTCTTCATAGATAAATTTAAAATACAATATACTTATAAGAAAATAAGATATATGTCGAGCATGAGATAAATATATATTTGAATCCCAATAATTCATTACTTGTACTCAATCTTAGTTAAAATGTAGACAAACTTATTTAAATATTACTAAGAATTCAAATTTAAAAAAATGTACGCAAATTGATTTACTGTAAATAACAATTAAAGTCATATAAGTATTATACTAACAAAGCTATCGGAAAATATTTATTACAATAGAAAAAATATTTTTATTGGAAACAATGAATATTAATTTGAATACATATTAAAAGAGTAACCTACTTTATACTCAACAAATAGTAATAAATATTAACATAATGGTAAAAAAAAATTAATAAATTACAATGCATTTATGATAGAAAAGTTTTACAGAGTAATAAACTATTATCTAAATATGCGCAATGAATAACAAATAATTACAGCAAACTGTATCATTCGAAGAGGAGAGTTACACATAGTATGCCTTTCTATATTCATGGGGCATTATACAATCATAAGTAATCACATAGATTTCTTTTTTATTTTCTTCATCTAAAAAACTGAAAAAAATTAATAAGAATTAAACAAATATATACAAGATATTTAAAAAATATTCAAACATTAAACATAAACCTTTAAAACAAATTAGTAGATTTATATTTGTAATATATAAAAGGTAAAATATTTTATGATACATACTAATATACATTTAATGTAGTATAATGTATTGAAAAATAAATAATTAATAATGCATTATTGAAAAAAAATATAAATTTATTTTACTGATAAATATTAAGATATTCATAATTTATAATTAACAATTAGCAATACTAACTCGGTGTTGAGTGATTCAAATTAAAGGTTCAACTCACAAATTGAGTGTTACCTTAAAATTTGGATTACTTTTTATACAAATATAAATTGGCATTATAAGTTAAATATAAAAAACAACTTATTCAACTTACCAAAGCAATCCTTTAATAAAATCAACGGCATCAGGTACAAAGTTGCTCAAGTTGCTCTTTACCAAGTGGAAAATTTTGGGCAGTTTCACTGTACAAATATTTGTTGTAAATATATCAATAAAAAAGGTTAAATTTAAAAGTGGAGTGTAATTTTAAAATGTATACTAACTAATAAATCTGAGAAAGTGAGGAAGTCCATAAATGTGACACATGGATTTGTCAATATTGCTATGTACAACCTAAAACAAAAGATGAAAATTAATTTAAAACGTGGTAGAACTCGGGTCAACAAAGTTAGACCTTGATTCATTTTATTTAATTATTTAATTATCATGTTGTTTTAAAAATTGTTTTTTAATAGATGATTAAGTTGTATAATAATGTATATTATATGCCTGGATATAAGGCTGTAAAAGAGCTACATTACCATAAAAATAAATTTTACTTAAATAGCCTTTTTTTATTTACTTTTCAAAAATAATAATTAGAAAAATTGTAAATAATATTTAGGATAAAGCACTCGCACAACATGTACAGATAAAATAATTTTATAATAGATACCTACAATTTTAATACAAATGAAAAATATGAATGAATTATTTTATTAACATGGCTATATTATAGTATTAATTAAAACCAAAAATTAAATTGTTTATTAATTGTATAAATAATAATGTTGGCAAAAAATATGTTAAATATGTTATATAATCACAATATGTAATATTATATTTTAATAATATGATCAAGTTTGCTTTTTCTTTTCTTTATTTACTTAAATTAAAGTGTCTATAGCCAGGCTATAAATTAATTTTAACATACCGATTGAGCTTAATCAATTCGGGGTCAATGTACAACTAGTAGTTTCGGCATTGCTTTTAATGTATATTTCGACCTTGTAATATTTTAAGATTTTTTTGGGGTCATTTTAGAACCATTAGGATTTTAATTGAATATAATATCTTCTTTTAGATTAAATTATTTATACATCTAATTTGACTGCATTTTAGTGCTTCTAAATCTGCGCTCTAGTGACAATTATGTTAAATTCTTAAACACTACCAGTCTGAAACCTTAGCTTTGTAAGATGGTTAAACACTAATACACTTTAAATGTTTACTTTCAGGGTGGTCCAACCCGGGGAGAGTCCTTGGGTTCTTCTCCCCTTTCCCTTGAATCGTATTATAACTATACTCTATTCCAAATAAGTCTGAAAAAACAAAACTAAAACGTGTCGCAGTTGATGCATGTGCAGTCACGTTCGCTGGCGGCAAAGCATTATTGTACTCTGATGTGTTGAAACAAAGTGTATACTTAGTGAGCTCAATTATCACATCCATGGCAAAAAATATATTTTGTCATGATCACTCAGTTTTCATAACACTAACACTCCGCGTACATAATTATAAAAATATGCAATACGTATTTATAATTCACAGCTGCTACATTGTAAATATAACAGCCACAGCCGTTAATATAAAATAAAAAATAAAAAACCATGTCTCTTTTATTTTTTATAACATTTTTTTTTTTACTTAATTGGTTTGAAAAAAATGTCTGAAAGTGGATACTGTTTTGCTGTACAGTAGGTGTAGAGTAGGTTACTGTAATGGATGTGTTAAATTTGAAATTAATGATATAAAATCATTGTATATGAAAAATGATTCCGAGTGAAGACTATACAATTTATAATATTGCTGTTAAGGTAATTCATTTTCCTATTAAAAATACAGTGGAATTAATTAATTTTTGCAGAAAACATTGTATTGGAAAATTTCATTGTGGGTATAAAATATAATATTATACTTTAAAAGTTTTCTATATGACATAAAAAAATGAGATCAATTTTGCCAAAAAATGGCTTTACTAAAAAATTCCAGTTTTTCTTTAATTTTATTTTTTTGTTTTCCCATTGTATTTAAAAACAATTAGGATTTTTTAATTTGACTTCCCAAAGTACTAGCTAGTTTCACTTTTCTACCAAAAAAGATGCTAATGAAGAAAACCTAAGTATTTTTATTGTTCAAAAAAAGATGACGACAGAAACAAAAATAAAAGACACAACAACATTGCTCTGCTCAGAATCAAAAAGTTGTTACGATTATAAATGTATTTCATTTTGTCTCTAATTTTTGAAGATATATATGTTTTACAGTTGAGATTAAAAAAATAAGGAAGGACAAGGGATATAACACTATTTTTTTTTTTTAACATCTTCCCGACTTAAAGACTAATGCATCACCACTGTTACCTATACACCAGATGTTTTTTTTTTTTTTTGGTTGAATTCTCTATGTTTAAACTTTAAACAAATAGAACCATTAAAAAAAATTCTGGTTGCACCACTGAATATTAATATATTATGAACAATATTTTTTTTTGACACTAGTTCTCAAACACTGTTTCATTGGAATCTATTATATGATTATATGAAAAACATTCTGGTCCCTGCCAAGTACCTATATAACTTAAGTTAAAAAAAAACAAAATTAAAACCATAACTTACACAAAAATGTTTAGGCCTTTCAAGTGGATGTAACAACCACAAATACAACGAACAGTTAAATGCTTCTAACATAATGATAGCCATTTCTGTAGATCTGAAATATAGTAAGTATTTAATTAAAAAAAATCAAGGTAGTTAAATAAAATAGTTTATATACTAACTTATTAGTTTTAATTACGTAATCCCTTATAATTGTAAATACAGTTATAGATGTAGGTGTGGTTGCAATCTAATAAAATAGTAAAATATAAATATAAAGTATTTTTATACTTGATCAATTAGGATCAGATTTGAATTTTGTATGTTTCACTTACAGAACGATCATCTTCCAGCATATGTTTATCTATAATTAATATTTCTTGAGCAAACTTTGGCAAAATTAAATCATAGTCTTCTAGTGTCAACATACCATGCCATGGATCATACTGAAAAGTAAAACAAATTATGAACTATTTATTAGCAATCAAATTTTGTTTTAAAAATAATATTATCAAAACATCGTTAAGATAATCAATTGATGATATTAAGATAATTTATAAGATAATCTTAACAAGACTTGGTGCGGCACATTGGCTGCTACCAATTGCGTTCTGTGACTAAGAGTCAGCAACGCCTGCTACTACTAGTTCCTGGATAAACCTAGTAAAAACCTTGCCTCACATATACAAACATACTAAAAAGAAAACCTACAGTACCCTCCCCCCACAGTTCCACAGGCTGATGACCTTAGTTGTCATAAATAATTTCTTAACTCCCCCCCCCCAAAAAAAAAAAAAAAAAAATTGATATGAAGATTATTTACTTAAACCAGGCGTACTCTAAGAATATGCTAAGTCGTGTAACCAAAACAATTTCCTCCACCACGCCACTCACTAAAAGAAAAAGGCTGTGCGGCGGTAACCAGATGTTTGGAAAATCAATCAGAAGTCAAATGCATGAACGAATGCAAACCCATCCGACAAGTGGCGCTCTTAACGTGTGCCAAGTATAGAACTATAAACTTATTTTATGAATAAGTGCACCTTATTTAATTCTTTTCAGTTTTTTTTTTTTTCAATTAAAATTTAAAATTTTTATCTTTATCATATTTTTTCTTTACAAAACAAATATATATATATTATACATCTATATATTTGTTAGCTAGATGAGATACAAGGAAGAGGCTAGAAGGCTGAAACCCCACTATCTTCATAGACCTTAGGTACTTAAAATATTTTAAAGATTAATTTTCAGTTTATTGTTTAAGGTGAAGTCTAAAGAGGAACAATATGACACCTATATTATATGTAATAAAAGGTTATTTTGTTATTAAAGTTTGATGTTATTATTTTAAAATATTCATGTATGATAAATTTTTATTCAGTATAAAACTTAAACTTAATTACTATATTTTTAATGTACTTGAAGTAAATTTTTTTGTTCAGCACCCTCCCGTTTTTCATTCCTAGATCCGCACCTGTTAGTACACAATTGTTCTTGTACAAAAAAATAATTTTTATTGAATTATATATTATGTTATTATTTTTCGTTTTCTTATTGCCTATATGTTTATATTATTCACAATATTGCATGATAAAACTACATTTTTACCCAATATAACTGCATAAAATATTAAATAATCCGAAAAAATCTATACTTTTATAGTAGGTTTGTTTATTCATTTTAATACACACAAGTAATTGTGTTTTATACAATTACAATAATTCTCTACTCTAGGCTAATAACCGGTAATGTTAAAAATCCTTAATTTAATTTAAAAAAAAAATTATCTAAAATATTTTTTTATTGTACTTTTTGCCAACATTGATTGCATTTTAGCTCATAATATTACTGTGCTCCCATAAGAGCCCAATGTACATTTTGATCAGTGTACAATCTGATTTCATCTATTCTGCTGTGTTATTAACTAATGTAATATAAACTCACTTCTTCCTTCTTCTTGCCATTCTTTGAACGTTTTGTAGAATCATTTTTCTTATCTTTATTAATAAGGGGTTTACTCATCAGCGATATTGCTTCATTAGCTTTTACCTTCGCAGCTCTTGAATCTAAACAAATAAGTACTAGTAATTTTTCCAACAACAAATTATTTTTATATGTACCATTTTTACTTAAGTATAGCATGATAGTATAATATTTTTGTTTTTGCGTATAATATTTCATATTATATTAAATTAGCTTATTGTTTTGGTAAATTGTAAATATTTAGAAAAAAAATGCAATTGATTTTTAACTATGTAAAGTTACATTTTTTTCTATTTAACTTACTTTTTACTGTATTTAACTGAATGATTTAAAAAAATTATCCAGTATTGTAAATGGGTATATTTTTTACTTAAATAATTTTATTTTTTATACACATTTGATCAATTTTTTATACACTATTTAAATTATTCTATTATTATTTGTATTTTTTGCAATTCTATTAATCCAGAAAATATAAATATGAAAATATGGTTTAAGGAATACATATTAAATAAAAGCCTATAGAATTTAACAAAAATGCTTAATTTTAATTTAAGCAGTAAACATGAACTCACAAACCAATTACATATCTGAAACATCAGTAAAATATGCATCACTAGAGCTACTAGCGCTCTTAGTTGTAAAAATATATTGATATCATGAACAGTTCAAAAGATGGAATGGTATAGGTACTATTAAAGTCCAGTATTATGGTGACAGCCAGATGCTAATTTTAACCAACACTAAACACCACAAATTTTTAGGAAGAATGCAGTTTTAAAATTGCTTGTAATATAGAATAATCTAACTCGCACCAGTTATAGACACAACTATTTAGTGTATAGTGTATAAAAGTAGACTCCAAGTATCATTGCAGTGCAGAGGAACAAATGCACTATATAGTTACAACATATTACAATGTAGAAATAATACAGAGCTCTGGTAAAAATATATGAAGCAATAGACAAGACTATTAAATTGCTCAACTTCTTTAATATAATTTTACATTAAATGACTATTTATAATTATATCATAGTTGTAAATGGCTTTTAGTTGTATAAAAATTAAAATAAATAGCTGAGTAATTATAATATAATTAATTATAAGAAATGTGTTAAACTAACAATTAAATCATTTAATAATACTAAGCATTTCTATTAGTTAATTAACTAATAGCATACTTACATAGTTTATCATATCCAAATGCCTCAAAAATACTATCGTCTAGATCAATATTACGGTCTACATCATCAAAAAGTTTTTTTTTAGAAATTATTCTGTTTTTAACATATTGATCATCATCTATATGTAATTAAATAAATCATTTTTAATTATTAAACATAACAAAAATTATATAATATTAAAATAACCATCTGTAGTATGTGCATCATCATCAGATTCTATTGGATGATTTGACAAAGGTATAGAATTGGATGAACTAACACTTCCACATGACCAAATTCCATTGGATGTGCGAAAAATACTTGATTTGGGAACTGAAACATAAAAAGAACAATTTAAAAAAATATAAATGTTGATAAGATATTATTTTCCCCACTTCATAAATGTAGTAAATTGCAGTGTCAGAAGTTTTACTAACAAAATAATTATTTATTTTAGCAACAAATATAGAGAATTATTCAATATTTTTACAGTAATTAAAAAGGGTACAAATTACCTGATAGGAAACATTAAGAACAAACAATAGATTATAATTACAATTCTTGGTTAAGCACCTAGCTAATAAATAAATTAATAATAAAGATATGTATAATTATACTCCACAATAACATTAAGTTATTTAATAAATAAAACAAAATTTAAAATTTAAATTACAAAATTTAAGACATGCAAACAATTTAACACTATTATAACCTAGATATAAAAATAATAAGATATGATACTAACAGCTTAACTAAATACACTATCAATGACATACTCATTTGTCACATCATAAGCTACATACACACAATTGGGTAATTTTTTTTTTTTATTAAGTTAAGGCTTTGACATTTGGGATTATTAACCTATAGGTTATTTTTTTAGTAGGTTTACAATCAGATAATATCAACCACAATGTGTGTACTACACAATTTTCTACAAATACTACATTATACATAAACAAAAAAAATATGAATTTAAATATATTGATACTTTAGTCATATGAGATAAGTGTACTGTAATTATTTAACTGTACTAACTATTTAATTAATTTGTATTTCAAATTTTAAACTCGTTATTTTCTTAAAAAATAAATCTTTTTGGATGATAAGTAAACTTATGTGAAAAATTTGGTTATTAAAAAAAATATTTTGTTTACTCATAAATTCAGTCCGAGGCCTCAACAATTATTTTTACAGGAGTCCATGTGCAACAAGATATTAAAAACCACTGATATATACTATATATTTATATCTACATATGTGTCTGTATGTAAATTGTATTAAACTGATTTAAGTAAATAATATGTATATATAAAAATAATTAAAATTGGAACTCACTTGGTTGATACATATTTATCACTTTATCATCTTTGTCAGGGAGAATATCTACAACATGCGATTTCTTTTTAATATCTTTTTTAAGTTCTCTTAATTCTTTGACACAATTAACTCCTAAAATCATTAAAGATGAATAAACGTGAAATAATTTTAGAGTGAATAAATGTAGCCCTACCATCAGTAACTTTATTTTTATGGTTATTAATTTTCTTCTTATTAATTAATAAAGTTGTTTCTATTGTTGAAGTAGTAATATCAGAAAGATTACTATTATTCAAAGTAAGACTATTGGAAGTTAAATCTGAAACAAAAAATAAGCTTTTAAAACAACAATAACTTTATTATTTTTTAGATATATCTATATATTTAAGTTAATGTTTAATGAAAATATGTATAACATCAATGAACTATTGTAATTAAACAATTATGTTTAAAAACATATTTTTAATTAAATTATTAACTGCACTATATTTAAATGGCATTGGAAAAATAAAAAACGCTTTACCGATCCAAAACAAAGTAAAATAATAACAAATATGGTAAAAATTTAACAATATTAAAGTATTTAATTTAATTTTATTTAATTGCAAATTACATAATAACAATAATTCTAAATGAACAATACATTTAAATATAACACATAAATAAAGTCAGTTAACTGCACAAATTTAAAATGGAATCATATAAATTAAAATTCACAACCAATTTTAAAACAAAATTAAATAACACCAAATATTGAATATAATAAAATGTGGTCATTAATTAAATTATACAATTATTTCAAATTTAAATCACCTAGTAGAGAGTCACCAACTACATTAACTTCGCTGTCACTATTTAAATCTACATCATTAGACTTTTTCTTAGCATATTTTTTAAACACTTTTGACCTATGTTTGTGATCAACTTCTAGACCTATAGGTGATATAGTTAATTAGTATAATAACAATAACATAATTGCCATTAATAAATAATCCTTACGCTTAATTGCTTTGCTTCCTTTAACAAACATAGTGGTATTATTTGACTCTGTTGTTGATGTTGAAGTTGATGCTTTTGATTTCCATAAATGATCATCTTAAAAATACATTATTAATTAGTATGTATGATGAAGTCATCAATAAATCAAAATTACCATTAGAAACAACATTTTTATGGTCTTTAGCTTTCTTTTTTTTAGATGTCACATTTGTTGAGATTAATGAACTGCAAGCTTTGGGTTGATCACATTCATTTGATATTACATCTGAAATAAAAATTATTACATGGTTAAATTGACAACATTTGTAACTGATTAATTACATTTTAATAATAAAATTAAAAACATTATCATTACAGATTATCTTGCAAAATAAAATTAAAATTAAGATTAAAAAATCATAAAAATATAAACTTGAGAAGTGTTATGACACAAGTTTGGTTTGAAGTTTAACGGTAGTTTTGAAAAGACGAGATTTGATTTTTAAATTTACAAGACTTGGTTTTTATTATGAACACGTACTGACAATTAACATAGAATACAATACGAATAAAATTATTAACATTGGCAATGAAGAAACGAAAAGAGGCAAAATAATGATGTCAAACTGACAGGGAGGAAAACTTATTGAGCGGTCTGACAAACGGAGCAATGATAAAATAACTCCAACTATTACCTCATAAGATTTAACAAGCAAGTCAATCGATATAATACCAGAATTACTCTGATTATTGCACCAAACAGCACAAACAGCTTGACAGTTTAGCTGGAGAGATTTCTTTCCTAATTGTGTAAGTCTATCAGATGAATCTTACTAAAATGTCAAAAATAAGTTTAATGACTAGGTTGGACCAATGTCTTTTATACCTACTTCATCAGAGATTATAATTTAGCGATCTCATATTCTATGACACGAGGGGTCAGTCGGTGTCGTGTTTTATGACGAGAAACATAAAACCGCAAATGTGCAATGCCGATAAATACATAATTAGATAATATATGAATAATTATATCAATGAGATAAATAATAAGAAGAACTTATTCCATGCAGTGCAAATAACAAAATTGAATTGGTAAAGAAAAAAATGTTACTCGCCTTGTTGATGGTCGGCTTCTAAATCATCTTTATCATTAATTTTTAATGTATCCCTAGACTTGCTTTTAAGAATTTGTCTAATAACTTTTAATTTTTTTACATAATTAACTGATAAACCTATAAAATATATTATAAATTAATGATAACAACAAAAATATCATCATCATCATTAAAAAAATCATTACACTCAATTGATTTGTCATTACCTTTATGTATTATCTTATTGTTGTCATCTGTCGATGTTGATGCTTTTGATTCCCCAAAATGATCTGAAAATAATTGTAGTACTATAATTATATTAGTTTATATTATGGTGTATGAATAAAATAACTCTACCATCAGAAAATTTAATTTTACGATCTTCAAATTTCTTTTTTTTATTTGTCACCGATGAACTTGAGGAGCTACAAGCTTCAGGTTGATGACTTTGATTCATAATAAGACTATCATTAGATGTTTCATCTGAAATTTTAAAAATATAGCTACATAAAATAAATAATTACAGAAACTGAATTAATCTAAAATAAGGCATGTGTCAATTCCTATTTTTGTATTAATTTATAATTTTAATTCGACATTGGATTTAAAAGAATGGGTGTCAGTAATTTGTAAATTTTATTTATTTTTAATTAATTCTTAGGTAATATCATTTTCCAATTTTAACAGTCTATTTTAGATTATAAAAACAAGTATTAATTAAGACTCTGAAAATGATTGATTACAATTCCAAAAATAGTTGTAGATTTCGTAAAAAAAATTGGAATTGTTAACTAATTTTGGATTTGGAATTAATAACTATTTTAAAATTTTGGATCAATTAATTTTATGAGTTCAGATTCTTTATTTAATCAATAATCAAAGTCTTATAAATCCCAAATTATATTTACTTTGGTTCTGAATTCTTTCAAATCTTTCATTTCAAAACAAGATTAAAAAATCACAAAAATAAAAATAAATAATTATAATTTTATATTAAATTTTGTTTTATCGAGAACAATAAAAATTACTCACCTTCCTGTTTGTAATCATCTTTAAAATTATCTTTTTCATAATTTAAAAATGCATCTCTAGACTTGCTTTTTAGAACTTTTTTATTCACTATTGATTGTTTTTTGTAATCAACTCCTAGACCTATATATTATATTATAGTAAATAAATATAAAAACAATATCATAAACAGGAACAATCTTAAATTTATGTAATAAAGGGGTGAGTAATTTTTAAAATAGCAGACAAAATTTTTACTGAGTTTGTTCCTGATTATAATCACAAACTTTAAATAATCGTTACCCTCAGTCGATCTTCTATCTTTGTCATAATTTATCTTTTTGTTTGACTCTGTTTTTGATGCTTTTGCTCTCCAAAAATTATCTTCTAAAAAAAAAAATAATTTTATTAGTCTGAATGATAAAATCATTAATAAATCACTATTACTATCAGAAACATCATTTTTATGATTTTTGTGATTTTTGTGATTTTTAGTTTTCTTTTTTTTAGTTGTCCCTTTTGTTAGGATTGATGAACTGCAAGCTTCGGGTTGATTACTTTCTTTCGATATTATATCTAAAACAAAAATAAATAGACAATGCCTGTAACTGATCAATTATATTTTAAAATAAAAATAATGAATACACGTAATAATTAAACTAAACAACTTAGAAAAATTATCCCCAAAGTAAGATGACCATGAAGTTCGAATTAAAATTAAAAAATAACTAAAATTAAAACATAATAATAGTTTTTAATTTAATTGTATTCAATTGGAATGAAAAAAATTTTATTCACTTTGCTGGTAGTTAGCTTCTATGTAATCCTGATTATTGATAATAAATGCATCTCTAGACTTGCTTTTTAGAAGTTTTTCATTATCTTTTGATTTTTCTAAATTATTAACTGGTAAATCTATAAATAACATCATATATTAGTAAAAAAAAACCAATATTATCATTACCATCAATAAAAAATGTTTACCCTCGGTTAATTTTCTGTCATCGCCATGCTTTATCTTATTCTTGGACTTTATTGATGTTGATATTTTTGATCTCCAAAAATGATCTTCTCCTAAAATGAACATAATTAGATTATATGAAATAATTTTCAATAAAATAACCCTACCATCAGAAATTCCACTTTCACAATAATTAGTTTTCTTTTTATTTGTCACATTTTTAGACATTGATGAGTTTGAAGAACTAACAGCTTCGAGTTGATTACTTTGGTTTATAATAAAACTATCATTAGATCTTTCATCTGAAATTTAAAATAAAATCACTGTAACTGAAATATTACATTTTAATGTAAAACTTTAATAAATATAATTTCTAAAGAAAATTCATAATGATATCCAGAAAATTAAAAGTAGTTTAACACATAAATTTAATAACCCATAAATATAAACTTAGCAAATTTGATTTGCTTAATTTTATTTAAATTGAAAAAAAATTATATTACTTACCTTGTTGATAGTCAGCTTCAAAATTATCTTTATTATTTATTTTTTTTTTTAATGAATCTCTAGACTTGCTTTTTGGAAGTGTTTCATAAACTTTTAATTGTTTTTTATAATCATTTGGTAGACCTATAAATTTTATCATAAATTAGTAATAATAACAAATATATCATTAATAAATTATCCTTGCCCTCTGTTGAATTTCCAAATTCATCATAAATAATTTTATTGTTTGATTTTTTTGTTGATGTTGATGCTTTTGATCTCCAAAAATTATCTTCTCCTAAAACCATAATTAATTAGTTCAAATAACAAAAGAATCAATCAATTTTACACTACCATCTGTAATTTCACTTTTATTTGCTTTAATTTTCTTCTTTTTACTTGCTGCTTTTGATGATGTTGATGAACTCGAAATACAAGATTTAGGTTGACTAATTTTATTCATAGAAAAACTATCATTAGATATATTATCTGAAATCAAAATATTTAAAATAATTAAATAAACAACAGTTATAACTAAACATTAAAAATCGATGTAGCAAAAGACATAATTACTAAATTAAATAAATTTAAATAAATGGTATGTGAGAAAAATTACATCAGATTTGAAAAAATTATTCAATCTTATAAAATTCAGGTTTAATTTTATCTTAATCAAAGTTTATTTACCTTGATTATAATCTGTGAAAAAATTATACTTTTCATCACTCATTTTTACATCTTTAGGCTTACTTTTAGTATATTTTTCATAAACTTGTGGTTTCAAATAATCAATTTCTAGAGTAATAAATTTTAATATTTTAAATTTATGTAAAACTTTATAGTTTTGTGAACATGAACAAAATAAAAAAAAAATTACCCTTAGTTGCTGTTTTTTTGCTTTTGTTATAAATATTTTGAATATGTAAATTAGTTATTGGTGTCGATTCATTTACTCTCTGAACATGATCTTTGAAAAAATATACATGAATAAGAATAAATATAATAGAAAAAATATAAAATAGAGTACCATCAGTATTTTCACTTTTATGATCTTTAAATTTATTTTTTTTGTTAGATACACAATATGTTGATAATGATGAACTTGAAGAACAGCCAGTTTCATGATCATCAATTTGATTTAAAGCAAAACTATCATTAGAAGTAATATCTAAAACAAAATATGTGACCATATTAAGTTTAACTAAACTTTTTATTTATAAAATAAATTTAATATTTAATAGGAATTACATAAATGACTACTCAAATGGTACCATAATTTTTTAATTAATTTTATAAAAAAACATTTACTTAAAATGATTAAAGAAAAATATAAATTCAAAAATTAAAACCCATTTATTTAATTGTAAAATTAAAAAGACGTGATACCTTGTATATTGTTTGTAGCAACCGGATCATTATCATCAGAATCTATACATATATCCTTAGACTTGCTTTTTAGAAGTTTTGTAAACATATTTGTTGTTTTTAAATAATTAACTGGTAGACCTATAAATATTATAATAAATTAGTATAAAACCAGTATTATAATCGCTATACTATGGTTCACCGTAATTGACCCACTCGCTCGACCAAAATCAGTCGCAGCCGCGCATATCCACGCCTCCTCGGAGCGCTAGTGAGGATCGTCATGGCGACGGCTGCCTACTACGACGAGCAAGGCCAATCGTCGAACACTACCGACTAATCACAGATCACGGATCTCCGACCGAGGGAGTCATAACATTTCGGCGGCTCAGTATACATGCGCGAAAGTGGGTCAACTTACGGTGAATAAAATATATCAATAAATAATATTTACCATAAATATTACCATTTGTTAATGTTGATGCTTTTACTTTCTGAACATTATCTTTTTCTAAAAGACATTATTAATTAATATTATTATAATATTAGTAACATTATTTCTTTTTTTTTTAGAACTAAGTTATAGACCAAAATGTATGACTGTAAAATTATAAACTATAATAAATTGTATGAAAAATATAAAAAATTAATATGGTTTTAAATGGAATCCGAGAAATTAATATTTAAATTCAAACAACTAAAGTTCATTTATTTTATTTTATTTTATTAAACGAATTAAAAAGATTGGACGCATTGTTGATATTCTCCGACCCATAAGAGAAGGAACTCGTTTCGTGCATCCAAATGACATCCACAATAGCACGGATGCCAGATTTCTCCAACTTCTTACAGCCCTGCCAGAGGGCTATAAGTGAGTTGTTAACAATCGTCGACCAAAAATTTGTCTATTGTAACTGAACAGGTGAATGTGGTGGAAGATGAGAAAAAACTAATTCCTTCTCCTATGAGTCAGAGTATAGTTGGTAACAACCGCATCATTATCATCAGAATCTTTACAGTATTTCACTCAAATTGTAACATGGAATATTTCCGTCCAATGATTTTAAATTGATTTGAATTTTTTTTTTTTTGAGTAGCTTGACAATATTAAAATACACATTTTGTGATCATTTTCGAATTTTTAATCCTTTTATTGTGCACATGCGTAGTAAAACTTACATTTTTTTAAATGGCAACACCTGTTTTCAACACTAGATCTATTTCTTTTAAGCAACTTTGATATGCAAACTTTTTTCTTATCTCAAAAATTGATTGAATTACAACAATTTTAAGTTTAAACAAAAAAGATTTTTGCTAAATTTTTTAATGTTCGGTATTTTATCATTTTATTATTATTTTTAATTGAAAATAGCTAAGGTAAAAATTAATTGTTCAAAATAATTCCTATTGTATTGTAAACCAGATAGCACAAAATAATTCTATTTATACGTATCTTTATCAGTTGACTAGTGGAATAACACTATGTAGTTCACTACTGCCTACCTAGTTCCGCGGTGGCAGCCGATCGATACGCACGTATCTCGCGCTCCCGCTCTTCCTAATTAGCGAAAGTGTAGTTTCAATGCTAGCGTATACTTATCAACAGTGTTAAACTTACCGTTAATTATTATAATTTTGTTTTTTTATAAACTTTCCATGCTAAACTGTCTACTAGACAATGTGTATATGATCAACTGCTAAAACGCACTATTATTAGTTTACACGTAAGCCACAGTGTTATTACGTAACTGTTTCATTGCTGTTATCCCATCTCCGACCGCCGTCAGGCGGTCTCGCTACACATTATAAATATAACTGCCTACCGCCGATTGCTCATTAATTAATATGCCGAAAACAAAAACTAATCAAAATACCAATGCTAATCAACAGCTCAAACTCGAGGCAAAAACGCATAAACAATCAGGTAATGTTAATACTCTAAGCAACTCGGATATGGATGTAAATTCAAGCGATCCCTTCACCCTGGTTAAAAATAAAAGAATTCTCTCTTCCTCCTCTCAAGTATCATCGGTGAGTGCTTCTTCCAAATCTTCTCATACACATACACACAAAAAACTAAATTGTTCCAATCAACAAATCGTTTCCAAATCCATTCTCAAGAGGTCGAGACTGGTCCTGACACAACAGTGCCTCCAATTCTGGATAACGACAACCTCAATGATGTTTTCAAACCTCCCCCTCCGATCTTTGTAAGAGATGTACGCAACTTCTTAGATTTATCAAAAGCACTCATAGAACTAATCGGTGTGGATAATTTCTTTTGTAAAGCTTCCGCCGACAGTCTAAAAATCCAAACAGCTAACCCGGAATCATACCGATCTCTAATCCGTTTCTTAAAAAACGAAGAAGCGAAATTCCACACTTACCAACTTAAGGAGGACAAACCTCTCCGTGTTGTTTTACGAAACCTGCACCCAACCCCCAACCACGAATCCAGACGTAATTAAAGATGAACTTGAAATTCGCGAGTTTCATGTCAGGCGTGTTACAAACGTGCTTCACAAAGTGACCAAAGCACCACTTCCTCTTTTTTTCGTTGACTTGGAGCCACAAATCCAGTCAAATGATATTTTTCAACTTGCATCACTCCTACACACAAAAGTCAGAGTCAAAGAACCCTACAAGACCAAAACAATAAGACAATGCAGTAATTGCCAAGAGTATGGTCACACCAAAACTTACTGCGGCTACCCTCCGAGATGTGTTCGTTACAGTGCCGATCAAAAGTCACCTGAATGTCCAAAGCCTCGTTCGGATCCTCCAAAATGCGCACTCTGCTCGGGCGACCACCCGGCAAGCTACAAAGGTTGTACCATCTACAAAGACCTCCAGCGTGTCAAAAAACCATTTTCCAAAGGTAACTTTGCACCAACATACTCTAGACCTAACTCATCAAATTTTAAAGTTACTCATCCCTTCAATGACACTCACCCAAATCACTCTAATGCTCGCACCCCCACTTATACCCAGGCCACCTCTGGCAGTGCTACCATTAACTCGACCTCTGAATCAACTACTGATTTAAATACTACAATCACTAGATTCCTTGAGGATTTTAAATCTCTGATTAATCCTCTCTTGTCATTACTTACCAAAGTAATAGAAAAGTTACTTATTAAAGCATAATGCATTACAACTCAATTACAAATAAATCTCTATTAATACTACTATTTAATGCTAATTGTTTAAAAAATCATTACCTCGAATTGCAAAATGTTCTATATAAAAAACGTATTGACATTGCCCTAATCACCGAAACGCACTTCACTAAATATTCTACCATTCATATCCCCGGATACAAGCTATTAAAAACCAACCATCCTGACGGAATAGCCCATGGTGGCGTTGCCATACTAATTAAATCCTCAGTCCTTTTTGAACCCCTTTCAAATTTCTGTCTTGATCATCTTCAATCTTGTGCAATTATTGTAAAACTTAATAACATTCCTATTACAATTGCTGCTATTTACTCCCCTCCAAAACACAAGCTCACAATTAATCATTACGCTAATTACTTTAACACAGTTGGCAATAACTTTTTAATTGGAGGTGATTTTAATGCAAAGCACCACTCCTGGGGCTGTCGCGCTAACAACCCCCGTGGTTCAGTCCTTCACAACTTGTTTCACAAAAAAATTTCAAAGTTCTTGCCCCCCCCCCCTGGTCCAACATATTGGCCGACCTCAGTTCGTAAGAATCCTGATATTTTGGATATTTTTGTGGCTAAAATTCCAAATAATATTCATAGTAGCACTGTTAACATCCTTGACCTAAATTCCGACCATTCCTCAGTAATTTTAACTTTAAATGTCTCTCCACCTCTACGTCCTGTTTCTCCTAAGTTATTTAATTGCACCACAAATAAACTCCAATTTCACGACCTTGTAGATCATCGTATTAAACTTAATGTCAAACTTAAATCAATAGACGACCTAGATTCAGCTGCTATCAATTTTACAAACATCATCCAATCGTCGGCTTGGTCCTCATCAAACCCCCCCCCCCCATCAAATACGTTTTTCACCCCTGACAACATCGGTGAGATTATAGTCAAAAAACGCAGGGCTAGAGCGCTTTATCAGCACTCTCGGCTTCCCTCACATAAGCAAATCTATAACAAACTGTCTAATAGTCTCAAAAAATTACTAGCTAAACACAAATCTAACTCTTTTGCCAGTTACCTAAAAAACCTCTCCCCTATAGATGGTAGCCTATGTAGAGCAACAAAGCGTGTTTGCAAAACTATAGCCCCAAATACTCCAATCATAAAACAGGATGATAGCATGGCAATCACTGATTTGGATAAAGCCGAAGCTTTTAAACAACATCTTTCTAATATTTTTGTCCCGCACCCCGATATTTACTCACCTCAAAATATAAACATTGTCGAAGAATTTCTTAATGCCCCACTCCCAACGTGCTCCCCTGTCAAACATTTCACTCCAAATGAAGTCAAATATACGATTGATAAATACCCCCCCCCCCCCAACAAATCTCCTGGGTTCGATAATCTTATCACAGTTGATGTTGCCAGATGCCTTCCCAAAAAAGCAATTGTTCACCTCACACATATTTTTAACGCTGTTCATAGACTTTCTTACTTTCCATTGATTTGGAAATTCTCAATCATTATTCTGGTCCCCAAGCCCAATAAACCTTCTGACTCCACCTCCTCTTTTCGTCCAATAAGTTTACTGCCGTTCTTTGCTAAAATCCTAGAAAGACTATTATTAAAGCGTATTCTACCAAGCGTTACGTCAAATTCCATTCTTCCTGACTCCCAATTCGGTTTCCACAATGCTCATTCAACAATTCATCAAGCCCATAGACTGGTAGACTCAATCTCATTTGCACTAGAAAAAAAATTATACTGCACATGTGCCTTTCTAGATATATCTCAGGCTTTTGACAGGGTTTGGCATGATGGGCTCTTATACAAACTGAAGAAATTTTTATATCTGGTGTTCTTTCTAATAATCAAGCCTTATCTCTCTGATAGACACTTCAGCACTTGTATCGATGATACCCTCTCATCCATAGCCAAAATCTCTGCGGGTGTCCCCCAAGGGGGTATTCTTTCACCTCTGCACTACAATATATATGCCTCAGACCACCCTATCACACCCCACACTCAAGTCGCTGACTATGCTGATAATAAGGTAATTATCTCCACAAGTCCTGATCCCATCACAGCTTCCAGCCACCTTCAAAATCATCTATTTCTCATGGAAGACTGGTACACCAAATGGAGGTTAAAAATAAATCCAACCAAATCTGTGCATACTACGTTCACTCTTGGACTTCTTCCCTGCCCTGGTGTCTCCATCTTTGGCTCCCAAATTCCCAACTCTCAAACGGTCAAATACCTCGGTTTAATCCTTGATCGTAGGTTAACTTGGGCTCATCACTTAAAATCTAAGCGTCTAAATCTTAATGCTCGTTTTCGTTTGCTCAAAACATTCATTAACAATAACATACACACTAACCTAAATACAAAACTACTTATCTATAAATTCCTAATAAAGCCTGTATGGACTTATGGCATTCAGCTATGGGGTAATGCTAAGAAATCTAACCTTAATAAGATCCAAACCTTCCAAAACTTAGCTCTCAGGAAACTACTTAATGCTCCACCTTACATCTAGAACAACACTATCCACTCGGACTTAAAAATGAAAACTGTCCAGGAAGAAGCTAAAGCTCATTATAAGCGTTTTCATAACCGTCTATCCACCAACAGTAATCCTCTAATCCGCGATCTCGCAGTCCCGACCATATCTGGCAATCTTCCTAGGCGTCTAAAACGCAATTGGTGCCGTGACCTTCTCATCCCCTCTCATCCAACTTAATATAAAAAAATACGAAGTTAAAAAAAAAGTAGGTAAAATCAGCAAATAAAAAAAAAATAATAATAATAATTAAATAAAACAAGAAATTCCCATAGTGAGTGTCATTGATTGATGGCTTCTCACAACCCGCGTATTTATGTAAATATATATATTTAGGTTAGTATTGTTCTAATGTTAATTGTATATGTATGTATCTCTCATCGCATGTACTTATTGTGCCTCATAGGTACAGATTGTACATTCCTAAGAAAAAAAAAAAACTACTGCCTACCTACATTTATCTTATGAAATGGGTACCTACTACCACTTATTTTTGATTATTAAGTTATTTTACTGAAAGTTATAATAATAATTTGATTATTTAAACCGAAAGTTTAGTTCGTATTGGATACATTTGTATTTAATTCTGATTTTTCTAGTTTTATTTTAATATTTCCAATTTTTTATAATATAAAAATGGCATAGTGAAAAATTGTATATAATATTAGTTTTTAATGAATGCCATCGAAATTTTCGCTAAGCTGCACAATTATACGCCGAAAGATATCCCAATAGATATCAACCAGCGCATAATTATTTTTTAAGACTCAAAAATCAAATCCGAACTTTTGGTTCATTTGGAAATAGAGGTAATCGTCGTCAAATACCACAAGTACAGGCTGAAGCTAACGAAGAAACTGAAATACAAGTATTGGCGTACGTTCAAATTAACCCACAATCATCCATACGTCATATTATAAAAAAAATTAGATATAACTCGCGCAAGGTACACTTAATTTTAAAAAAATTTTAATTTCGTCCCGATAAATTGGATTTAGTTCACTATCTTCGAACGGAAGATAGTGAACGTAGATTATTATTTATTGCATAGGTACTAGTAAAAATTGAAGATAATCTTCAATTTTTTTAAAGTATGTTCTTTGGACAGATGAGAATAAATTTACCAATAACGGCATGATAAATAAACAAAATAACCGCTTTTAGGCAAGTAATAATCCACATCGAGCACTTGAAAAGAAATTCCAAACAGTGTGGTAAACAAATGTGTAATGTGAAATATTAGAAGATTCCATAATAGGGCCCTACTTTTATAACGAAACCCTAAATGGAAGAAAATATTTAGATTTTCTCTCTGATCATTTACCACCAATGTTGAAAAATGTTCTATTAAATATTTAGGAAAACTTGTTTTTCAACAAGATGGTGCTCCAGCTAATATGCTATTATTGTTAGACAATATATTAACGATACGTTTGGAGATTATTGGATAGGAACAAATGGGCCGTAACTTGGCCAGCGTGTTCACCGGATTTGATTTTTTTTTTCTTTGAGGTAATTTAAAAACTGTAGTTTATGTTGACCCAACAATTAACCTTTGGCATTTAAAATAAAATATCACCGAAGCATGCACAAGACTCACCAAGGAATAAATAACGACAACTTCTCTCGACGAAGTCGAGTGCCTGTTACAATTATGTTTACTTAACAACGGAGAAAACTTCGAACAATTTATTAGATGATTTGTATGTATTATTTGTCATAATATGATTAAAAAAAATTTAAATTAAATTTAAAGTTAAAAATAAAAATAAAATTTTTAACTTTATTTAAATTTTAAATTCGTACCTTTTCATTGATCTTGTTTCCAACCAAAAATAATAATAAAACGATTAAATACAGAACATTGAAAAATTTAAGAAAAATTATTTTTGTTTAAACTTAAGATTGCTGTAATTCAGTTAATTTTTGAGATAGGAAAAAATGATGTACATCAAAGTTGCTTAAAAGAAATAGATCTGGTGTTGAAAATAGGTGTTGCCATTTAAAAAAAATGTAAGTTTTGCTGCGCATGTGCACAATCAAAGGATTAAAAATTCGAAAATGATCACAAAATGTATATTTTAGTATTGCCTAGCTCCTTGAAAAAACCCAAATTCAATCCAAGGTCACTGGAAGGAAATATTTCGTGTTACTATTTGATTGAAATACACTGTATATACAGAGTGTAATAGAATAAACTAACAAATGAAATAACTTTTGTTTTAATCAATTTTAATTTTTTATTTTTTAATACAAAAAAGTTCAAAGTTTGAAAGTTCAAAGTTTTTTGGAAAAATTCAAATTGGCCAATTTGTAAATCTAATTTTTTAAAAAGTTTTAATGATAAAAACGTTTTTTTAAGCCAATAAGTTTTTTTATTACAATTTTTAAAATATCAATATTTTTTTGGGGTAAATTAATTTGAAATGTAATAACTTTTCAAAGTATATTATTTTCAGGAATTTTCAGACATGAATAAATCTTAAACTATTTATTATTAATACAATTTTTATAATTTTTTTTCATACGATTAACTTGAATTAATTTTTCATTTTTATTTGTCAGGTCTTTCTGTTACATCCTATAATATAGAATATATTTTATCCTTAGATCTGATTTTTAGCAGTTTGTCAAAGAGTTTTGATTAAGTAATTATCTCCTAGACCGTATATAAATTATATTTTAAAAATTAGTATAAAAATCAGTATTATAGTCAATAGCAATATATATTCTTTACCTTTGGTTGGATTGTATTTTTCATGAATATTCATAATTTTTGTCTCAGGTGTTGATGTTGATGTTGATGCTTTTACTCTCCAAACATGATCTTCTCCTACACAATATTATTAAAAGTTAATATTCTATAAGAAAAAACAGTAATTAGATTAACTCTACCATCAGTATTTTTATTTTTGTGATCTTTAATTTTCTTTTTTTTAACCATCACATTTGCTGACATTGATGAACTTGAGGAATTTCCAGTATCAAGATCATTACTTTTGTTTAAAATAAAACTATCATTTGATGTAAAATCTAAAATAAAATATTTAAACATTATTGTGTAAAAAACCTGTATAAATAATAACTGAAGGCTTGAACATAACTTTATATACTACAGCCTATAGCCTTTACTACTTAGAACTTATCTACTTTTTCAATACTGTAAAACAATAATTATTGAACTTATTACATATTAAGAAAATTATGAATGAAAATGAAAATGAATGCGTTTATCTATCAGACATTGTATGACAAAATATATTAAAATGTATACAACACATAGAAACATTCATCTTAATTGTGTATTAAATTATTATTCATATTAATAATAACTAATGGAGGACATATGTATTACAAAATTATCTTAAGAAGATAAATATAAAAATAATTTTTAAATGCTATAAACTTTTTTTTTTAACTGGGTCTATAATTAAATACTTTAAAATGACAATTGTGAACTTTATAATGTAAGGTTTATGATAGACAGAGATAAACATAAAAAGCATAGCATAACATAATCTTTATAATAGCATAGTATGATTCAAATTAATGAACTTTACAAATTAAATAAGGTAAGTACAGACAATATTATAGAACAAAAATTTATAAGAATTAAATAATAATAAATACAATTAAAATGTATTACCTTGTTCATAATCAGCATCAATAATATTATCATCATTAATATCTTCTTTTGAATTCATATTCTTAGTTTTATCGAACTCTATAGATAAAAAAATGAATACAGTATTATTATTTATCATAAATATTAATTAGCTTATTTACCCTCTATTATGTCTCCTTGGTCATTAATGATCATATTATTCAACTCAGTTGTTGATGTTGTTATATCAGTTATAAGAGGGCTAAGAATTTCATTTGAAGTTAAACAACTTTTGGAGGTAGAATCTAAAAATTAAAAATTACTAACTGTGCACAAATTAAAAATTAACCAAAAGTTTAAAAAATTTTATATGGTTATTATTTATTAAACAGAATACGATCATTTAACGCAAATATTAATAAACCTTACCGCCAATTGTATCTCCTTGGTCATTAATAATCATATTATTCAAATCAGAAGTTGATATTGTTTTATCAGTTAAAGGAGGACTAACAATTTCGTTTGAAGATAAACAATTCTTAGACGAACGATCTAAAAAATAAAATTATAAGATTATAAACAATGGTGCACAAATTAAAAATTGACCAATAATTTGTTTTATATGATTATTATTAACGAACAACTACATTTAAATACATTGTTTAAATAATATGTTCAATGCATGTATTGCTAATAAGCAATAAGTAACATGAAATACAAACAAGACATGCAAAACAGAAAAAATAACTTATATAAATTAAAATAAGTTTAAATCAATAGTATTAGTAAAATGTATAGACAATTTAATTTACCTAGTTGAGAATCAATCTCAAAATCCCTATCAAGATGAAACTCTACATCATTAAATCCTTCTTTCCTTTCATTTGCATGAACTATTGCTTTTTTTGTAGGATTGATTTCTTGAGCTTTAGGTAATATTACAAATTAATATAATGGAATATGATTGCTAATATAAATAAATAAACCTTACTCTCAATTGTTCTATCTTCTTGATCAATGTTAGTCATAGTATTTGACTCGGTTGTTGATATTGTTAAAATATTAGGTTCAAGTTGACTTGGTTGGTTAACAATATTGTTTGAAATTAAATAATCATTGGAGGTCAAATCTAAAAATAAAAATATAGATTAACTAAAATAGGACCCCCAATTTTTTTTCCAACATTTATCAACATTAAAACTGTAAATAAAAAAAATTAAAAATAACTTGTTACAAATAAAAATTGTGAAAACTTCAATAACTAGTATTAATAAGTTACAGAATGCTACCTTCAGTAATGTTACTTTGAAAATAATTATTTGTATTTATTTCCAACAACTCAGTTTTTGTTATTAATAATCTACTTGTTTTGGAAGGAAAACTCTCATTTAATACATGAATCTCATTAGAAATTGGATATGAAGTACAATAATGCACAAATTATGAACAAAAAAACTACAACTAACATTATGCTTGAATGCTATATTTGTTCAAATGTCAACTACATGAATTAAATATTAAAAATAGATACCAGGTAACATAAACAAATTAACTTTCAATTTAATTCAACGAACAATAAATAATATAAAAATAAATAAACAAATAAATACTAAATAGTATTATTTGTTTAATTTTAATTCCAAAACATATATCAAATTTACAATTTTAAGTTTCTTATAAAATATAGAAATGCAATGAGCATTATTCTATCCTGTCTTTCTTTGTTTTACATAATCATTACCTCTAAATAAATAATACAACTCAATATGAGTGCATAGTTAGGTATAAAGAGCAATTCAACACACAAATTGATTCTAGAGTTAAACCAATCATACAACTATTGCTATTTTCTGAATGGATGGTCAATGATCACCCTGGGGAAATCAAACTGTACACACTATATTTAACTTAACCAAAAATACCTTACCTGTATTAACTTTTCCATCATGATTATTAATTTTCTCTTCATTTATTGATATTGATGTTATTATTGGTGTTGTTGATAATAACGATGAATTACTATTTTTATCCGACATCAAGTCTAGAATATAAGTTTAATATATCACAGTATCAGTAAATTTGTATTTAATATTAATACAAATCAGATTAATAAAATAAAGTCTATACAAATAACTAATTAATATTTAAAGAAATTAAACTCATAAACAATTAAAATACTTTTATTTTAATATTACCTAGTCATGACAAAAGTTCTGTCAATACCATGCCTTATAAAAAAATTTTACTTTCTCAATAGGGGTAACACTGTCATTGATTGAAAGTCAGTTTATTGTAGAAATTCCGATCATCGCGAACTACCATAGTACTAATTGTAATGATGGAGTGGAACGATTACCACACACGTGTCACCATTATCGGTTTGTACAAAGTAGGAAAAAATGCATCACAATATGCTATTCTCAAACCGCTTAAAATAAGTGAACGTTTTGTTTATCGTACTCTCGAACGTTACCGGGATACTGGTGATGTTGATCGGGACAGAAGTGGACGCCCGCGTTCTGTTCGTACAAAAAAGGCAGTTGAATCTATTCGTTCCCGAATTAATCGAAACCCACTGCGTAAACAGAAAATCATCGCGCGAGAGATGAATATTAATGCGCGATCGGTCTCGCGCATAATTCGAGACGACTTACATATGCGTGCATATAAACGATGTACAAGCCACCTATTAACAGAGAAACTAAAATTGATTAGACACGAAAAATCGAAAAATCTTTTGCGCGTGTACGGTCGAAAAAAATTCAAAAATATTTTGTTTACAGATGAAAAAATTTTCACAGTAGAAGAAAAATATAATAAATAAAATGATAGGGTACATGCTAGGTCGTCCTTAGAGGCAAAAGAAAAGGTTTCACGCGTTCAACGAGGTCATCACCCCGCGCAGGTTATGATATGGTGGAGTGTGTCATGGCACGGTGTCACATCAATTCATTTCTGTGAAGCCGGGGTTAAAACAGGAGCTCGAGTATATCAGACTAGTGTTTTAGAACCAGTAGTAAAGCCTCTGAACGATACTTTGTTCGAAGGAGTTGATTGGGTGTTCCAACAAGATTCTGCACCAGCCCACAAAGCAAAAACAACACAAAAGTGACTTGAAAGCAATGTTCCGCGTTTTATAAAGGCATCTGATTGGCCCTCCGAAAGCCCAGACTTGAACCCGCTGGACTATGAATTGTGGAATATTTTGGAGGAAAGAGCTTGTAGGAAACGTCATCCAAATTTGGAGTCGCTCAAGAAAAGTATTGTGAAAGCAGCATCGGAAATTCCATTAGAAACAATCCGTAATTGTATTGAACAGTGGCCGGAACGTTTATGTCGTTCAATTTTTTGTACCTTTTATTGTTTATGATTAATAAAAGTTTAAAGTACTGACAGTATTTATGTCTAGACTATGTATATAATGCAAAGTGTAAATTTGTTAAAAAATTATACAAATATGCAATACAATCAAGAAAATATTCTAATAAACATTTTCATCAAAATTGTAAACAAAATACAATTTTTAATTTCTACTTCAAAAATAAATATTTTTTTTATTTGTTTATGAAAATTTTCTAAACCCTGAACCATGTTAATTAAAATTAAAATGATTAGATTGAAATATATAAATCTTACTGGAAGTAGTTTTATCTTCATAATCATTGACTTTCCTTTTATTATTTTCCAGAGAAGTTAGAGCAGTTGATGATAAACTTTCAATTTTAGAAAAATCACATTTTTCTAAAGAAGGATTATCATTGGGTGCATGATCTAAAAATTATGAATAAAAAAAGAAAAAATAATTTTTTTTAGCTTTATTATTGTCATTGCTTTTTAAATACATTAAAGAAAATAATAATTCAAGATATAGTACAAAAACATGTGATATAAATTGAATTGATTAAATGTCACCAATTTAAATTTAATTTGGTTAATAACAGTTATCTACACTGGTTAGGAATCGGAGCATGATAACGTACTCTAAAATGGTGTATTAGTAAACATTAGTAGTCTTGGTACCTTGCCAATAAGCATAATATAGATATTATCATTTATGGATTACGGTAAGCGTTATGTAAATTGTAAAAATATTTAAATATAATTACAAAGCACAATAATAAATTTATGGCCAGATAGCCCTACCAAGGAACTTGGAATTTGAGTAATGGGGAACCCACCCTTTTTTGTCATTTAGCAGTAAAATATGTATAGACATAATGAGAATAAATTAGTAACTATGGTACCTGCATGGCTATATCAGAATGTTAAATTTTAATTCAATGATATAAAATTATTGTATATGAAAAATGTTTCTGAGCAAAGATCAAATTACGAAATATGTTTTATGATATTCCTATTAGAGAAATTTATTTTAGTATTAGTAAAAGAGTATGTTAAATTAATTAATGGCAAAAACATTAAATTTTAAAATGTTATTGTGTATTTAATATATAATAATATACTTTAAAAGTTTCAGGAACCTACAAATAATATTTCTTAACATTATATAATTTAGTCTATATTTGAACTTAAAACGTCTATAAAAAAAAAATTGTGATGATATATACCTTTATATCAGAGGTTCCCAACCCGTGGTACGCGTACCACTAGTGGTACGCGGAAGGCTCGTAGGTGGTACGCGAAGAAATTTTTTTATTACTATTTGCATTCAATATTATTTAGTTTAGTTTGAAATTTGATTTATAAATTTATGAATTAAAAATTATGATTTTTTTACTTTCATAAATATCAAATAATAAAAATGTAAAGAATTGAATGAATAATAAAAATATACGCTAAAAAAATTTGACTCCTAATTTAGTTTTAGAATTGAGGTGGTACGCGTATTGATTATAAAAGTGTCTGGTGGTACTCGATGATAAAAAGGTTGGGAACCCCTGCTTTATATACAACTTTATATATACCTATTTTTCAACTACTATTATAACATTTTATGAGGAACCTTGTATTCAAATTTCAGACTTTTTAACACGGCAAAAATTGTATTATTAATATTAATAGAAAAAAATAAAAATATCTTATACCTATAAATAGCTTAAAAAAAGGCAAATTATTTTTTTTTAATTATACAATGTATAGAAAATATTTGTTAAAAATTGCAAGAATCGATAAATTTTTGTTTTTGAATTACATATAACAAAAAGAAAAATCATTAATTTGATATGTAATGTCTAATTTTAAACGCTCAAAAAAAATTAATTTAATTCCAGTAAACTTTTTTTGTTTGTGAAAGGTGGTAAAACTTATGCGGAATTTGTATTACATTTTCAAATCTTTGATGTAAAAGAAAAAATTGTTATAAATTTCAAACTCAAAATAATTTGAAATTACGTTCAACCTTTTTATTAATTTTCACTAGCAACACCGTACGAGGAACCTTGTATTAAATTTTAAAGTTTTTTGATAATGCAAAAAAATTTACTATTGACAATAAAAAAAAAAATAAAAAACTTCTTGTACCTATAAATAGCTCAAAATAAATCAAAATAAATTGAACATTGTTTGGTGTTTATAAAATGCTAATATAAATATTAATTTAAAATTCTATGTATCAACGGTAATTATTATGTTACACCAAAAAACAAGATAAATTTTGTCAAAAAAAAATTTTTTTTTACTGACATTTTTATAAACTACTGAGAATTTTTAATTTTAACTTCTTAAAAGTATTAACTAGATTCATTTCCTATCAGAAAGGATACTGAAATTGAAAATCTAAATATTAGTCCATATACTTTTGTGTATACAGACATAAAAAATAAAATATAACACACATCATTATAAAATCAATACATTCATCGTCATAAATACAATAAAAATATTTGCTAAATACTTTAAAAGATGGTATTAAAATATAAGTCAATACTTTCAAGATAGCTATATCCACAAGTGTTGTCTCTGTCTTACAAATGTAAAACAAAACAAAAACTGTTTGGAAAAGAACCGAGAAGGCTACAGTCATAACTAAGAAACGAAATTTTCACCACATAATAAAAAAGAGAATTTTGGCTGTGAAATATAATTTTTATTTTTTCGATATCAGAACTACAAAAAAAGAATATTTAAGTTTGAAAAACACAAAAATAATGGATTTTAAAACAATAAGTACTTTTTTTTTTGTAGAAGTGATGCTTATAAGCATGCTTTGTTGCTATGTTGTACATTTGTAAGATGGAGACAACACTTGCAGGTATAGTGGTGTCCTCATAAGGCTACACAAAATGTATATATTACAATAGCATACGCAGAATTACTACCTGCATTTATACATATCATTTAAGCATTTTATTATACACACAAAATAATAACGTTACTGGAGACAGGACTACTAGTGTTATTAACTCACAGGCATGCCATGGGGCTGTGGCTCTCAATAAAGAAATATATGACGATTTCCAGCTTATGTAGATAACCACGATTAAGACTTAATAGAATATTACTTACTTGGTTGATTTTTATGAGCAAGATTATCTTTGGAAGCAAAAGTAGCTTGTATTTCCATTACATTTTCCAATTTGACATCATCAACTTCTATAGACATAAAGTTAAATATTATAAACCATGTTAAACTTAAAACTATTAAAAATTAATTTTACAAAATCAGATATACATTTCATATTAAGTAATGTAATTCAAATTAAGATGTTTTACAAGTGTATAACATAGCTTATTATACATTAATACATACATTATAAGGAATTTTAAATTGTAATATTTTACATCTTTATAACTCCCTTTAAAATTAAAATATCAAAAAAGCAGGACAATACATGCCAAAGAAATGTTCTCATTAATCAATTTAATTCTAAAGTGACTTTCTGTATCTATAATTTAAATGAGCAAAGTTGAAATTCCAAGATCAAATAGTAGTAGTAGTAGTAGTAGTTTTGGTGTACGTATAATCATAGATTATGGTATTTTGTTTGTAATTGTTTTGGATGAAATATTGTGTTTAATGTAAAGTTTATATATATTTAAACAAAATATTAAATACTCTATAAGAGTTTATTTAATGAATTATTTCATGCTAACTAGAAAACTTCAGGCTTATTCCTTGCTTGTGATTAGAATATAAATGGTTTCCAAATTTACAAGGTCATTAGAGAATATATATTATATTTTACTAAAAATATTTTTTTTCTGAAATATCACTCTATAATAAATCAGTTTTTAATAGATTATTTTTAAGTCATTAATTTCAATTATATAATACAAAAATTAATTTTGTAACTGGATATGTCATATGCGCATAAATAAGGTTAGGCCAAATTTATATAGACTATAAGTAGGTCTGAACTGGTTTTTTTGTAATATAGCTTTACCTTAGTTTTTTTAATACAAAATATTTCAGACACAGCCAGGTCTTCATTATCACTAAATTTTTATACTATATTAAACTAGGTTTTTTTAATAATGTAAGCTGTATAACTTATATAGTTATAACAAAATTAAGAAAAATGATAAATAATAATTAATTAAAAAATATAATACTACTATCAAATGTCAATAGTATAATAATAAAGATTACCATTTAAATTATCTGTGATGTTTGACAGCAATGTTGTAGATAAAATGAAAGTTACTTTATCAGATTGATTACTGTTCTTTGATATAGATGCGCCATTATCTTTACAATCTAAAAAATTTATTAATAAATACAGAGAAATAAATATTTAAAATTGATGTTAAAAGTTAAAATTACAGTTTTTGTGTCGTGAAATATAACATAAATTAGTTTTCATTACCTACACAAATATGTTGACACCAATGGCAAATTTAATATTGAAATGATAGTCAAAAATTTGGGGAATGACATTATACAAAACTTAAATATGAGTTAGTTATGACATTAAGTTAACAACCTTTAACAAAACCTCTTTACTGTAATTAAGATTGGTCCCAAAACAAAATAAAGATTCCCACAGGAGACTCCTCACATTAACAAACTAAAATCTATTAAATCCGCTACTAGTTAACACCTAGATTTAAATTTTTTTTATAATAATAGTATATGAGATGGCCCAGTTAACTTAAACACTGACTTCAAAAAACACTAATATTTTTGAAAATATTTCTATTAAATAATTTTAAGTTATTCCAAAACAATAGTTTTTTTATGAATATTAATTTTAATTTTTCTTTTGAATTGTAAAAAAAAAAAATTCATTAGGAAGTATCATTACTGAGTGCTTCTTCTAACAAACTATTTCAATGTCACTGTAAATTAGCCCATGTTCTTGTCATGCCCCGGAGTACAAATTCTATATATCTTTTAAAAATAAAAAAAAACTCTTTTAAATGACAACATACATTTTAAATTTCATATTCCGAAGCAGAATCAGTCACAATATTTCGATCTATAAAAATTATATTTTGAACAAGTAGTTTATTTGTTATAAGTAGAATGCAGATTATAATGCAAATTGCATTTTTTCAGAATTTCCCCTAAAACAATGCCTTCCAAGCACAAAATACGTTTCAGATATTAAAAAATTAAAAAATGGTACTTTTATTTTGCATTTTTTTTAACATTTTAAGTGTATTTTCAGGTTTTTAAAGCATATTTTATTATTTTTACATACTTTATAGCAGTATTATCAGAAAATCGATAAATTTATTTTTATTTTCTCACAAAAGAAAAATTAAAATTAAGTGGATCACCCGGTATAGTGTAATAAGTATAGTATACTAATTTATATGAACTGGTACCTCTATAGTAGTAGTTTTATTATAGGTTATTTAAATAAAATCACAAAACTGTCAAGTATAGGCAAAAAATTACATGTACTAAATAAAAGACAATAAAATTATAACAAAAAAATTGTTCTACAATTTATTTTTTATTGTCAAAAAAATATTTTATTGGGATAAAGTATTAAACAAATGAATGATTTTTAGGCCCAAAACATTTGTTTATAACAGACAGCTAAAATGGCATGGTCATGATAAGTTTGGATTACATATGATTGGCTAAACTGTAAAGGCTATTTCACTATAACACAATGTGTCATTAATGAATACCAATCAGGTAACATGAACATTGAAAAGGTGGACAAGTGGGTATTGCTTTGCTGTTTCAAGTACCCATTAATAATAATTTTAAATAACAACCAAACAACTAAAATTGTTTTTCTTAGTTTAAATGTCTAATTTCATTCAAATTTTAACTTAAATTATCTATTAAAAATATTGTGTATATATATTTTTTTAGATTTTTTGATTACAGCATGAAATACTTATGAGAAACCTTGGTTTAAATTTTTTGCCAAATCAAAACTAAATTCTTTTTCAATTAATTGTTTTGAAACAATATATAATAATATAAAAAAATACTTTTCGACTTCATATACCTAAATAAATATTAAATCTAGGTATGCACCAAACTTAATATTCACACTTACCTCGATCATCACCAACACGATTACCTTCAAGATTATTAGAAGATTCCTGTTTCATAGAATCATTTAAGTTTCGTCCTATTCATAAAACAAATTAAATTATGTGTATATAATATGTATATGAAAATGTTAATATTTAGATATTTAATGTTTTTCATTTTTATTATCACCAATTTTTTTTTTTTTTATTTTAGTATTGAATATGCAAATAATTTGACAAGTAAATCCTAAATGTTAAAAATTTAGATTAACCTAGCATATTTCTAAAAAAAAAAATAACTACTAATAAAATTATAAATTTCTGACTGATGATATATGTCAATCTCTGATCAAAATTGTTTTTTATGTGCACATGATTTACAATTGAATTCAAATTTATTATATATTTTTAAGTGACCTATTCAATTATGAAATACACTTAATTGCACTTTATAGAAAAATGACTTTCCCATTTTTTTTTTTTTTTTTTTTTTTTTTTA